>VMBQ01001143.1:176305-200019 GCA_007657795.1 Dreissena rostriformis | reverse complement strand
ATAGACAATTTTTCCATCGCCAGAGCTGAGATTTTATCACATTGATGATCAGGCAATGGGTTAATTTTGCAGACTGCATTAATCATTGAAATTACATTAGATCCAAAGTGCTCAATGACAGGAGTAACTTAGATTTTTGTCACCTATATGTTTTAATTCTATAGTTTTTATTACCCTTCCAAAAAGGGAGGCCTTTTTGCTATGCAACTGTTGGAAAGTCAATCGTATGGTCGGTTGGTTTGTCAGACGACCATTTCGTTTCACTTTAATATCTTGGGAATGCTTTGACCTATGATCATTCTAATTGGTCTGATGGTAAGTTGTGAGAAAAGGAAGAGGTCTTTTTCGCTTTTGAAGTCAACAGGTCAAAGGTCAAAGTCACACTTGCTTTTGACATGAAATTCGTTTTTGGTTACTTGGTAGGAAAGGAATACGCCTATTGATTTTAAGACCAACCAGTCAAATGTCAAGATCACAGTTGCTTGTAACGTTGAAATTTGTCTCTGAATGATACCTTGATAAAGCATTGACCAATGATCATCTCAAATGGTAAGCTGAATACTTGTGAGGACAGGANTTAATCAGTATGCACAACTAAAATGTACGAAAGCTGATTTATAGTACAGTACATGTAGTTAAAATAAAACTCAAGACATTGAAGTAATTATTCTTATCTAGTATAATTCGATATCGAGTATACCTAAGACAAATAATTAACTATTTAAATGATAAAAGCAATGTAGAACGTATTTGAACGTGGCTACCCTTACCGCAAACTAAGACAGAAATAATCAGAAAATATGCACATGTCGTCGTTTTATTATTAATTACTTTTAAAAAATGGTCTTGTTCATATGTGTCATTTATGAAAAATTAATATTTAAGTCCAGCAGTTTAGTACAAGTCTTAAACAATATCCATGACATCTCATAGGACAGAAAAAAAAATCCTCAACAATGTTAAAACAATCAAATACCATTTTAGAGTCCGTTTGTGAAAGTTGTTGGAGGAACTATTGACGTGTTAAGGTGATAGTTAAAAATAATATCAGTATGCAAAATAGTCAGGCATAAAACAATCATAAAAAGTAAACTCACCTTTTTACCTACCCTGCTATGAGTCGCGTTGCCTCAAACACATACCGTTTAAAGGATTGCTCATATATCTACTTAATATGATGTTCAGCGACTGTGTAATATAATTTCAGACACATTCGAGTTATTTATTTTATTATATAACCTGTTAAATAAAAAAAACAAAAAAAAACAAAAAAAAAACAGGCTTTTCGTATTGTCAAAGTTAATGTGTATAAATAATTATGTACGGCAATTTATGTGCATGCATTTAGATCCGTGATGGATATAATTAACGGCTAACCGTACGGAAACCATTAATATAAAGTTTTTAATATCTATGTTTGTTGCTTTTAACAGCAATTGTGCATAAATAATGCAGACACATTTGAGTTATGCATGGGCTTTTGTTTCGTAACCCGTCTTAGTTATTATATAACAAAAATAACACTGCCATAGTGACTGCATATAAAAAGTTATGTATTTCTATCTTTACTACGTATTCGCTTATGCAATGATTTTTTATATAAGAAATAACACATAAACCTTATCATTTCAGACTTGAATAGTAAGATAAAACAACTTGTTTTTACAAGTTAGTTTTAATATTTAAAAGCTGTAAATGTCCCAAAAACGTCTGATAAATGTACGACCTGTTAGGAAAACACACACCGATTCTCTGACATTTACCTGTCTCGTGGTTTCTTAATTACTGACATTTTGTTAAATACAATAATATGTTTATATTAATAATGCGCCTTGTATTCATTTATCAATGCCATGTTGGGAGCAATAAATTAAATATGTATTGTTATTATGTTAAGTATAATTGTGTTGTCTAGATAGAGGTACATTTATATTCTATCGATCGACGCAACAATGTTTTACCATGAAATTATTGATTTCTAGATACTAATAAATTTCTAGTCTTTTCATTTTATATGAAAACAAATTTGCGTGCACTAGTTTTGTTGTGTTAAGGGTAAGTTTGGGTATTGGAACTCAATCAATGTATGTAGTTTGACAGATTAGAAATTGAAGCCTATAACGCATACTAAGACTATCGTATGTAAATATATTATAACCTGCTGATTAAGGACACAGTTTAAGATAAAGTAAGAATTAATGGTAAAGGAATCATAAAATATACATAATTTAGTGATTTAGACCTTTATAATAATCGGCCCTTTTCAAAGAGGTGTATTTGCTATATAGGTGCGAAGAAATGGAGAACATATACAGATAGCACAAAACGGGAGAAGATTATAGACAGAAACTGGGCAGGGCAATGATAAATATGTAAGATCTGTTAATGTAGGGAAAGAAGTTTGAACAATTCGTCACGAATGTATGCCTAGACATATGTAAATATATAAAACTACTACTAATGACGTAGCGTATCTTATATCAACTGGAAGATAATGCCATCAGTGTAAAGGTAATGCTGAAAAGGATCAAAGTTGCGATTTACCTACGATGTTTTGAATAGTATCAGAATACCGCAGTTGAAACATCGTTCTATCTCCCAGAACAATGAACTCAAGTATGAAGGTGTAAGGGATTTGAACATTTTTAAGAAAATAGTCGGTTTGTGTTTTGTTCTTTGTTTGCAGAAGTTCAAGGTTCGTTGCATTGTATAATTTGTGCAATGATGACAAACGGGTTCCACAAGTTATTATTTCTGCTGCCTCTTGTAGCTTATTTTAGAGTTTGTTTTCTTCTTAATAAAATATAATGTCCCAGGCAACATCGTACTATTCAATAATTTGTCTTACACAAGATTGTTCAAAAATATCGAATGTGAATTTATAAGATGTCATTTTGATTATTGCTTAATCTTTGTAAGAAATCAGTTATTATGGTAAAGTCAGGAACTTGAATTATATAAAATTAAAACGAGATGTTTACGAGCAGTCAATTGATTTCAATAATGCTATGGATGCGATGAAGAAGAATTGGCGGGTTACACTTTCTTGAATTAGCAGGGACACATATGTCAAAGAATTAAACGTTACGCCAATTATCTACCAAGGAATATTTTTGTTCTCAAACCGGAGTTGAGTTAAGTAGCCGATTCAATATGATTATCGACATGTATGTATAACGCACTGTTTCATCTTGAAAAATGCGAATGGGGGAATGAATCTACCAAAATGTGTTATTAATGTATAAAACAAGAGGTGTGTTCGTCAGAAACACAATGCCCCCTACTGCGCTGCTTTGAAATAAAATGTATATTTATCATTTGGCAGGTATAGAAATTATCTTACTTAAAAGCTTATTACTTCCCTTGGATTTAGTTTTTTGACCTTTGACCTTGAAGGATGACCTTGACCTTTCACCACTCAAAATGTGCAGCTTAATGAGATACACATACAAAAAAATGTTTTGAGCTTTGACCTTGAAGGATGACCTTGACCTTCACCACTCAAAATGTGCAGCTCTATGTGATACACATGAAAACAAAAAATAATAATAAAAAAAATACCGTTGACCTTGAAGGATGACCTTGACCTTTCACCACTCAAAATGTGCAGCTCCATGAGAAACACATGAAAAAAAATTATTGTTATGTGACCTTTGACCTTGAAGGATGACCTTGACCTTGACCTTTCACCACTCAAAATGTGCAGCTTTATGAGATGCACATGCATGCTAAATATCAAGTTGCTATCTTTAATATTGCAAACGTTATAACCAACGTTAAAGTTTTCGGACGGACGCACAGACTGACAGACGGACGGACTGACAGTTCAACTGCTATATGCCACCCTACCGAGGGCATAAAAAGAGGAGGGCTCCTAGTATACTATATTTTGGATAATATGCAGTTATATGTTACGGGTCTGATTTGAAACCGGAAGTTACGACACACTGGATCAAAGATATTAACTTGCCTGAACTTCTTCTTATACGACGAAGTTTACGAATGATTCCATCGTCCCAAACTCCATAAAAACTTATTAAAGGTCACAAAAAACTTATTTCTTTTTAAACAGCAAAAGCGTGGTAAAAAAAAGTGTATATAGCGACTAATGTATCGACAGAAATCAACCCGGATTAGAAGGATGTGATTAAATACTGTAGATTGATAATGATTGACAATAGTATTGTCAGAGTTTATGCAATATCAAGACTTTTGCTAAAGACGCTTAAAAGTAAATTTGGTCTTTAGTTACACACACTTAGGGGAAAAGACTTTCGTTGTTCAGCAAACCGGTACTTTACCAGTGAGAAGTTGAATAGAGTGTGTAATGGTTTAGCTAGTTCATCTGCAATTTCCATGAAGTGCGTAGGTTCATCATTCATTTGACTGCTAAACTAAACTTACATCCAACTGAGCACTTTTGTACAGTCATTACTTTTTACCTACTAGGCGCTTGTGCACATAAGTCATTTGCAGTTTATTATATCGAAAAAAAAACGTATGTACAATTTGAAAATATATTCTCATTGCTTTGTTTACCAACCTTTAGTGATAGTAGGGGGAAGTACCAAAATAGAACGTCGCAGAACGCATCTCGCTCTAGATATGTCCAACCGTAAAGAAATTCGTTATTCCGTGTATTATGTTTGTATTTTAGCGGGAAGCACATGAAGTGTATAAACTTGTAATTTATCTTTAAAAACACCTTGAGATGTTAGAAAATAATTAATTGCGTGATAAAGTTTGAGTCACTTACATTAATGAGTACGTAAATAGGCAATGTTTAATAATATATGTATAAATGATGCTATGCAGCAACATGATTTACGTATGCCACCTAGCTAGGTTGGACAAAAGCAATTAACACACAGACCATTGAAAGCCGCACGCATGGTAAACAATCGTCGTGTTTTTTCTTTGTTATACAACATAATATTTTGACATGAAGTTGACAATTAAACCACCGACATCGTAACATGGAGAGTTTTACAGATTTGTATGCCTTACATATCATTTCCGGGAACGTGAAAATGTAATACAAAATCGGTGTGCAGTATATATATATATATATCACACACACTTGATATTTGCTCGTTTAAATGTTTTGTTTGCAACGATGTTAATCATTTGATCGTAAGTTTGTCGTTTTGTGAAACAAGATTAAGGGGATTATTGATAACATTACGCTATTTACAATTCAGTCTAAATTGCAATAACAAATATAAATTTGCATTTAACGACTTCAATTAACAATAATTATAAAAGTGCCAAAATATTTGCTTATTCAGAAAAAAACATGTTTGCCACATGATCCTGTATAAACTGCCAATATATATGATTGAAAAAAAAAGATAACTAGATTAGGTGAGCTGATAAAAACGATTTAAAAAAAAGTGATATACATTTTACATAACAGTCAATTGTTTACTCAATATTAATAAAGTAAAATAAGTAAAATCTTTTAAAAGTTTGTATCATCATTTATTGAAGTCAAGTCTTCAATTTCTTATACAATACGCGCACATCGACACATGATTTGAATCTGCGTCTCCCATTGTGCTCAGAGCTTATTAACCAATAGGTTTGATACCCACTACTTATTTGAATTGTTAAAAAGTAGTTTAATGATTTATATTGCAGAGAACATGAACCATAACTCTTTCGGTCGTAGTTTTTGAAGTATCTCCCTTTATTTAATTTCATAGTAAATTTGTATCCGTTTTGTCCGGAGCATAACTCTTAATCTACTGAAGGGATTAACTCTAAATCTACTTTACCCATGGGAGAACACTGGATCATATTTATGTGCCAGAAACATTTCAACAGTAACATGTCGGCACCATTCCAGTACCATATACATACCACATGTTGACTTGGATTAACATATAGGTATATAAGGTCACTGCTTATGAAATTCATATAATTTCACACTAAATTTTGTTCGAAACATATATCCAGGTCTATAAAAGAGTTTAAAATGAAACTTAAAATTTATCAAGGACAAGTGTAGTCTCTCAGAACCATTACTATAACTATGTATTTTAGCTTTTCAATTTTTTATATCTCCCTTTAACTAATTTTACAATAATATTTTAATTTGAACACTGAAGTATTCACTGTAAAATGAATAGATGAGTTTAAGGAAAAATACAGTGATCAAGAACAGTAACTGTTTATAGTCTTCTTTTTTAATTACCTCCCTTTGTTTCATTGCCATATATTTTATTCTCTACAGCATAACTCCAACACTATATAATAAATTAATCCTTGAAATATAAATAGATGACACAGGTGCCATGTTTTACAAATATTATTCTACTCTCTTAAATAAATGTGCTCATACAAGCAAACACATTTCGGCGGGGATGGCCATGTTAACATGGCTCTTGTTCAGATAATGACACGTATGAAAAAAAGGTGAGCAGCTATAGTAATAGTGAGATTATGTGAACCTTTGTCTAAAGAAAGGATACATTAATAAACAGAAGCGAGTTTTGCTCGATGATTTGTTTGACAAAATACTATGCATTTTAAATTTAAGTTGTTGAATAGTGCCTTCAAATTCAAGCTGACTAATTTAGCCATCTATTCCCCAAGCACAGTCAAATCAGTCAATTGTGCTACAGGAATATTAATTTTAATTTGTATTAAATTTTAACTATGGTAAAGTGTTGAAATATCGTTTGTTGATGTTTTGTATCAATCTGTGTTAATATTTGTGAAGCACGCTATTTTTTTCTAGTTATCTTGATTTTGACACATGTATTGCCAGGATACTGAATTATTTGTGTGTGAACAATGTAGTTTGAATAACGGAACCGGCGAAAAGCCAAACTACACTGACAATATAATTGAGTCGCGTTCTGAGAAAATTGGGCATAATGCATGTGCTTAAAGTGTCGTCCCATATTAGCCTGTGCAGTCCGCACAGGCTAATCAGGGACGTCAATTTACGCCTAAATTGGATTTTTGATAAGAAGAGCTTTCATTTAAACGAAAAATGTCATGAAAGCGGAAAGTGTCGTCCCGGATTAGCCTGTGCGAACTGCACAGGCTAATCTGGGATGACACTTTACGCACAAGCATTATGCACAGTTTTCTCAGAACGCGACACATATATCAACCTCATAACAGGCAAACATGCAAACAATTTACTCACACTGCCTCTGTGATTGTAAATGAAAAGTAAAGCATTGTGAACATGCATATGTTTTGTTTATTACGCAACAAAACGAATTATTACATTATTATTAAATTAATACAGCAGCAAAATAGTAATATTATGGGCATTATCTTAAACATAATAAATCTTTCGTTGTCGCTTAATAAAATTGTACAATAGAACAAAAGCACAAATGGTACAACAATATTATATAAAACATAATACAATGTACTAGAGTTAACTACAGCAAAAAGCACATAAGATCCACAATCTGGTGTTTGGAGGCTAACAAATGCATGAAGCATGCAGTGTAGGTCATGCAACAACCACTTAACCGTATACCACATGTTCAATTGAATCCAGATCGAACATACATGAATCAGTCAACAAACACATGGGAATGTCAGGAGACGCCGCACCACCTTTGTAACTCACTCAGAAATAAAAGCTATTAAACGTGAACTGGAGTAAGAAGAATTCCAAGACGGATATGTGGTACAAGAAACATAATACCACGCAAGAAACAACATATATACAATCCAGAAACGCCCAACCACCACAGGGGCTGCAAGGAGACGGCGTACCAGCTACATACCACAGAAAAACGTCCACTTTAAGACGTTAAATTGAGAGAGAATAATGTCAAGACGGATATTTGTTACATGACAAGTGCCACGCAACAACCAACATATATGAAATAAAAAAAACGGACAACAATCACAAGGGCTGCCAGAAGACGCCGTATCTGCGACATATTACAGTAAGATATCAGGTCTCAAGCATGCCATGTAGACAGAACACAAAGTGACGTCTAGACGGATCTTTAGGTACATCAATCATGACCGCATGATAAAGTACCAAACATAAAACAACATGAATAAAATATAGAAACGTACAAATAACCAAAGGGGCTGCCAGGGGACGCCGTACCAGCTACATACCGCAGGAGAGCAATCTAGATGGCTTATAGCATCAACAAAGTGGCAAGCAAATCACGTAGCGCAAATGTTGAAGCTCAGTGTATTTGGTTTATTAATTGACATTGGGAATAGTATTTAATTAGTTATATAACAGAGACGGTACAAGACATGTGAAGCCAGGACAATTAGTTTACCACACGGAAATGATGTCCCGAACAACACGAAGAGACGTATATCACACGACTGACTAGAACACATAATAACAAAATAAGCAATGGTTCAAAGGAATTACCAATACGATTTCTTATAACAAACAGCAGGCGAAACATAAAGGATTCCGAGTGTAGATTTGACGACTGGCAATACCAGTTAGACCATGGTGAGAGGAATACAAACTATTAGTTNGGGGCGATGTGTCTGCGGCTTCTATTTCCCGTTGGGTAGCCTCAACTTTAAGAAAGGCTTACTCTTCTCTCTCATCTAGGGATTCATCCCTTTTTAAGATCAGACCGCATGAATTACGAGCTCTGTCGGCTTCGTGGGCGTAAATTAATCATACCCCACTCTCTGATGTGCTACAAGCTGCTTTCTGGAGGAATCCGACCACCTTTTCCTCCTTTTATCTTCGTTCTATGGAGTGCCAACAAGACAACTTGTATTTGTTGGGCCCCCTTGTGGTTGCACAACAGTAGTGTGACTGTCTTCCACGGCATAGGTATAATTACGCTTATCCGTGAAGTTAATACCTTACTAATGAAGATTAGCTGATAACCCTGTATGTGGGTTCCGCTGTGATGGGGAGCTATACACGAACCTTCCCGCCGCAGCTGCAAATTCAGCTATTAGATAGCAGGTAACGTATTTATGACATTAAAACAAATTTTTATAGTAAAATTCATTTAAATTATTAAATACTTACCTGCTATCAGTGAGTCACACCTCCCACCCCGCTCTTCGCCTAATATTTTAATATGTATTGGAAGAAGAATGATTTATGGGTAGACCGTTTTTAGTGACGAGGTTGCACTGCACTATGTGACCGTTCCGACCTAGAATCTAAATCCGGGCTTTAATGGTGGCCGCTCTCCAGGAATTCCGGATGAATAACAAACCTTACAGAATGATAAGCTATTAGATAGCAGGTAAGTATTTTATAATTAAAATGAATTTTACTATACAAATTTGTATTTATTGACTGATTCAAGCAGAGAAACATGTCCTGTTACTGGTTGATGCTGGTCATGGATGGCAAGAGTCATCTAGAATGTTCCAGTTGTTGTCCGTAAACATTTGAGCCTCGCTCTGTGAAAAGGAGGTTTAATGCATGTGCATAAAGCATCGACCCAGGTTAGCCTGTGCATTAGATACACACATTTTTGTAATGGTTTGTATGGGTCAAAACCAACACCCATTACCCCTTAATCAACTGCTTTTTTACAAAGCGTGCACACTTATCAAGGAACTTTATAGCGTATTATTTCCCCATGAATTTTCGCTGTTCGAGTACCAGTTTTAACGGAGAAATAGAATTTGTGCAACGTCAGTGGTACTGTAACTGGCTAACACAACATGGTTTTGTTAAAAGACATGCTTTCTGGACAGTGTTTGCGTGCATGTTTTGCTTTGACAGATGTCAGCTGATTTTGAAATGAATTGCTGCAAAATTATTATAATATCAAGAAGATGTGTCGCGTTCAAAACCATGTCCTTAGCTTCTAGATCAAGGTTACAGTGGATACTTGATTTTTTTGTTTACATATTCCTTACATGTACATAGTGAAAGTACATGTTTGTTAGTGGCCCTTTACTTTTTTGTGCATGATTTGATTTTAAAATAAATTGGGGCAAATCATCATAATGTCAAGACACCAAGTTGTCCCTCGCTTAAGGGTCAAGGTCACATTAGATACTTGGAGATTGCGCATATTCCTTATATTGCCAATAACTTGGCACAAATAATAATAATATCTGGAGGATGTGGTGGTCACTTTAAGGTTCAGTTCACAGTGGACACTTTAAGTTTGTGCATGGTCCTTATTTGGTATTACTTATAGTAGCTGTTCATGTGACCGTCATATCTATTTATTTGGCAAAACATTTTCAAGACAACATGTTGTAGTCATAAACTTATATGAGTGCCTAAAGTCAATGTCACATATTTGAATTACGCTTTCAAATATTACGCTTTTTGTAAGCACAGTTATAAAGGTCTGGTACAAACATGCTCTTATTTGTGGCACAAAAACATTCATTTCTGTGTCCTGTGAAAAATAGCGGGGACACCAGTGTCCTAAGGACACATTTGTAGTGGGTCATACTTTCTATGCAAAATTTGATAACCTACGAAATTGAATCAAAAGTCAGTATATTTTTGTGTTCCTTATCCATGCTATACTGATTGCATAAAAGTAGTTGATATGTATGGCGTTCTGAGAAAACTGGACAAAATGCTTGTGGGTAAATTGTCATCCCAGATTAGCCTGTGAAGTCGGCACAGGCTAATCAGGGACGTCAATTTACGCTTTTATGGAATTTTTCGTTTAAATGATGTCTCTTCTTAGTGAAAATCAAGTTAAGGCGGAAAGTGTCATCCCGGATTAGCCTGTGCAGACTGCACAGGCTAATCTGGGACGACACTTTATGCACATGCATTATGCCCAGTTTTTTCAGAACATGACTCATATGTTTTTATTATATCCAGCTAGTAGTCTTATTATTTGTGATTTCAGTTCCCGACGCTATTTTTGGTCACGTAGTCCAGTGTATGAGTTTGACAAACTCCAAGTGCCGTTGCCAGTGCCCCACCCAGCGGTTATCGCCATGACGATATTTTACAGGTAAACACACGCCTAGGTTAAATAGTACATTCTAAAATTATTACAAAGTAAATGAAGGTATATTGGAAACCTGATGGACATCTGTTCCTCTTCTCTGTCTGTGTGGCTGAATTCACACATTAGTCCGCAGGCGTTCTCCTACACTTTTCAACGTATAACATCCAAACTTGCAGTCATTGTTGTTAATGATAAGAAAAAGTGCATGTGCAATTGGTTCTGTCCTATGTTAAAATGTTAAAAAATTATGCCACTTTTTTTACTTAAACTTTCCGTAACATTATGATTATTAATATGCATTATTATTAAATTATAATACCCCCTGTGACCAAGTTAGAGAAGGTTAATATAAAAGTCTTTTGTCTGTCCGTTGACATAAAGTTGTCTGAATAGTGTTCTCCTATACTATTCAACGTTCAAAATTCTAACCTTCAGGTGTTGTTCTTTATGATATGAAGTAGTGCATTTGCTATTGTTATCATCTGACATAAACAGTTTGAAAAGTTATGCCCCTTTTTCAACTTACGATTCTATAACATCATGTTACATATTGTGACATGCGGCGTCGGGGTATTCTTTGTCAATATTCTGTTAATTTGGGGAAATGAATATTTGTGAATCCAAATTTGGTTGAAACCAAATTATAAACAAATATTTGACATGAACATCTTTAAAGTACAGTTTCCCAAGTTGTGTGTGATATTGATGCTTTGATAGCCAAGATACATCACACCAATATATGAGCCTCGCTCTGTGAAAAGGGGGTTTAGTGCATGTGCGTAAAGTGTCATCCCAGATTAGCCTGTGCAGTCCCCACAGGCTTATCAGGGACAACACTTTCTGCTTTAACTGGATTTTTGCTAAGAAGAGACGTTCTTTTAATGAAAAATATACAAGCGTAAAGTGTCATCCCTGATTAGCCTGTGCGGACTGCACAGGCTTATCTGGGACAATACTAGACGAACATGCATTAAACCCCCTTTTCACAGAGCGAGGCTCATATATAAGTATGCCTGTTCCAGGGAGAATGAGGTATATGACAGCAGCCGAGATGAAACCCTGTGCCACCTGATCATCAAGGGAATCATGACCTACAAAGGCATCCCCGACCCCATCACCTCGGTTTCGGTGGAAGGTGACCTTGAACCCAGCTCACCTGAGAATGGCCTTGACCCTGTCAGCATTGTGTCACATCTGGCTGAGCAGGAGGGCTCGATATCGGACATCAGTCGAGACGACGTAGATGGCGCCGAGGGGGGAGTGGGGCAGTTTGGGAATCGCGATACAGGCAACACGGATAGGGATGAAGATGAGACTGAAAAGGTCTATGTATAAAAAGAATAGCGTTAAGATTAAATTCAAACATTTTTTACTCTGTTATGTGTGATACATTTATATAATATGCAATATGCTTTTTATACCCATGTTTGATAATATAACAGGGTCTATCATCAGAACACCTACGGCTGGCGGCAGGCGGCGTCCATGTGAACTATGTCTGCTCAATAACCTAAACAGTTAAAATCGGATCATCATGAAACGTGTTGATTATTTTTGTGGGCATGATATCTCAGCTAAGTTCAATAACCAGCCAGATTTTATAGAAGCGAGTCTGAGTTATGGCCCTTGAATTGAAAAAAAAAAGGCAAAATTAACCTTGTCCGCTCTCTAACTCATGCAGTGTAAATTGGATCATGATGAATTTTGGTGATAATGTTAGTAGGCATAATTTCTCAACCAAGTTTGTTACCCAGCCAGATCAAGGTTACTGCAACTTAAAACAGAAAAAACTGTTTTCCACTCAATAACTTGAGTTCGGATTGCTGTTTTGTGCTGAAATTTTCTTATATGCAGACTAAGCTTGGGATTAAAAAATTATTTATTTTAATTTATCACTTAACTTTGAAAAGCTAGTTTCATGGTGTTGTTATATTTCTTGTTCTTAATTTCTACAGGTTGTTTTAAACGAGGGAAATAACACTCCTGACAATTAAAAAAGTATGAATATTGGTTCATGAATTGATAATAATTTGAAATCGGTATAATAAAGCATTTGTAACGCTTCTCCTGAATAATTTGGAAAGTACTAGTAAAGCATTTCTGCTATAAACACTAAAGCCTGCGTGACACAGCGGTAGTGCATTTACTTTTGCCTCCGAAGGTTCTGGGTTCGAATTCCGTGGAAGGCTTTGTTTTTTTCAACTTTCGTTCTTGCCATTATAATTAGTTAAGACTATTTAAAACATTATAGATTAGTTAACACATGTTATGACATTTTTTGCCCCCTTTTTAAAAAAAACAGGGTATATTGTTTTTGGCCTGTCTGTCTGTCTGTCTGTCTGTCTGTCTGTCATTCTGTCCAAAACTTTAAACAATATTAAAGTTTTGTCATAACTTTTGCAATATTGAAGATAGCAACTTCATATTTGGCACGCATGTGTATCTCATGGAGCTGCACATTTTGAGTGGTGAAAGGTCAAGGTCATCCTTCAAGGTCAAAGGTCAAAAAAATTAATCAAAGCGGCGCATTAGGAGGCATTGTGTTTCTGACAAACACATCTCTTGTTCAAATTTAAAAAAAATCCAAAAATCTCTGAACAAGTCCCTTTAAAGGATATCAATTTTCATATTGGTAAATGCCAAAGTTTACTGCTGCCTTATATTATGCAAACCTTTCTGTTCATTTACTTTTTGTATCAAATACAACAGTACCTTCATCTCATGCTGATGCTCATTAACCTGAAAATATCAAAATGGGCGACTGATGTAACTTTAAAATTTCCTTTTTAAAATAAGTGTAATATTTATGTAAATTGTCATTAATGCTTGTTAATATTAAATTGCTTTAAAATTTAAATATACTCTTATATACTTTATATACTCTTATGCTGTATTGTTGTTGACTGACAGGATTCACCCCATTATTGCTGAGTCATCAGGTGTAATATGACCTATTCATTTGAGAGGGAATTGTGGTTTTTCTCTACTTAGATTTGAGTAACTACATATTTTTCTTTAATACGGTAGCTTTACTTCTAGTATAATAATTGTGTTTTTATAATGTGGTCATGCACGCATGAATACAATTTTATTTTTGGGGTATTTTGTTTTCCAAACAAGCATACAGTTTTGTGGTAGTCAATTGAAATGATGCAATTATATATATATATATATATTAATCTCAGTTCTTCAGTCGCATGAATGTACTCTCGTTTTCATCCTCTTGTTATGCTGGATTGTTCTGTTCTTTTNTAATTTAGACGGTTACAAACAACATATATAAAATCCACAAACGCACAACAACCAGAGGGGCTTCCAGGGGACGCCGTACCAGCGTCATACCGCAGTAGATCAATCGAGATGGTTTACACCAATTGTACGTTAGCAGGTAGACATATTGTCAACCGGGTTACGATCAATAACATTGAACAAAATACCATTGAGTCAACGGAAACAAAATTAAAAAATGTTAGATAATTAAATACATGTATAAAAAATGAAGTATATCCATATTACGTTGGGACGACTGACAACAACCACAGGGGCTGTCAGGAGACGGCGTACCAGCATCACACCACAGACAGATGTCGGCTTATAAGCGTGACGTGGAGAACTAAGAATTTTATTTTTAGACGGACAATTTGGTTCACGAAACATACCCACATGATAACGTACCAAAAACAAACAGATATACACTTAAGAAACGTACAACAACCACATGGGCTGCCAGGGGACGCCGTACCAGCTTTATACTGCAGGAAATCAATTAATACGGTTTAAAATAACTTAAAAGTGCCAAGCAAAACCAGTAGCACAAATGCTGAAGCTCGGTTTTGTGTTTTATTATTTGACATTTTAATTAGTTTATAGTTAGTTATATAACAGTGACGGTACAGTAAATATGAATCCAGGTAATTTATTTTCCCACACAAGAATGACCGCCCGAACAACAAGAAGAGACGTATATCATGAGACTGACTAAAAAACAAAACCAATAACAATTATAACCATGGATTAAAGGAATGAACCAATATGATTACCGATAAAAACAGGCGAAACCAAAAGGAATTCTAGGTATATGTTTGACGACTGGCAATACCAGCAAAACTATGGTGAGTTGAATACAAAATATTTGTTTTTATATCTAGCACTTAAGAAAACCACAGTGAACCTGATGTCAATATAAATACGTAAGAGAACATTTGTTGAATTGTTGATGCCCTTGTTGTATAATTTAAACGGTAACAAACAACATATATAAAATCCACAAACGCACAACAACCAGAGGGGCTGCCAGGGGACGCCGTACCAGCGTCATACCGCAGTAGATCAATCGAGATGGTTTACACCAATTGTACGTTAGCAGGTAGACATATTGTCAACCGGGCTACGATCAATAACATTGAACAAAATACCATTGAGTCAACGGAAACAAAATTAAGAAATGTTAGATAATTAAATACATGTATAAAAATGTAGTACATCCATATTACGTTGGGACGACTGACAAAAACCACAGGGGATGTCAGGAGACGGCGTACCAGCTTCATACCACAGAAAGATGTCGGCTTATAAGCGTGACGTGGAGAACTAAGAATTTTATTTTTAGACTGACAATTTGGTTCACGAAACATACCCACATAATAACGTACCAAAAACAAACAGGTATACATTTAAGAAACGTACAACAACCACATGGGCTGCCAGGGGACGCCGTACCAGCTTTATACTGCAGGAGATCAATTAGCACGGTTTAAAATATTTACAAAGTGCCAAGCAAAACCAGTAGCACAAATGTTTAAGCACAGTTTTGTGTTTTATTATTTGACATTTTGATAAGTTTATAGTTATTTATATAACAGGGACGGTACAGTAAATATGAATCCAGGTATATTTTTTTTCCCCACATAAGAATGACCGCCCGAACAACAAGAAGAGACGTATATCATGAGACTGACTAAAAAAAACAACACCAATAACAATAATTACCATGGATTAAAGGAATGAACCAATATGATTACCGATAAAAACAGGCGAAACCAAAAGGAATTCTAGGTATATGTTTGACGACTAGCAATACCAGCAAGACCATGGTGAGTTTAATACAAAATATTTGTTTTTATATCTAGCACTAAAGAAAACCATAGTGAACCTGATGTCAATATAAATACGTAAGAGAACATGTGTTGAATTGTTGATGCCCTTTTTGTATAATTTAGACGGTAACAAACAACATATATAAAATCCACAAACGCACAACAACCAGAGGGGCTGCCAGGGGACGCCGTACCAGCGTCATACCGCAGTAGATCAATCGACATAGTTTACACCAATTGTACGTTAGCAGGTATACATATTGTCAACCGGGTTACGATCAATAACATTGAACAAAATACCATTCAGTCAACGGAAACAAAATTAAGAAATGTTAGATAATTAAATACATGATTTAAAAAATGAAGTATATCCATATTACGTTGGGACGACTGAAAACAACCACAGGGGCTGTCAGAAGACGGTGTACCAGTTTCATACCACAGAAAAATGTCAGCTCTGAAGCATGACGTTTAGATAACGTACCAAACACAACAGGAAGATAAAATAAAGAAACGATCAACAACCACAGTGGCTGTCAGGAGACGCCGTACCAGCTTCATAACACAGTAAGATGTCAGCTCCTACGCCTGACGTTCATCAAGAGGTAAGTGAAGTCTAGACAGACAATTGGATACATGAAACATTACCACGTGATACGGTCCCAAACAAAAACAACGGGTATAAAATAACGAAACGGACAACAACAATAAGGGCTGCCAGGGGACGCCGTACCAGCTATATACCGCAGAAGATCAAGCAAGGCTATCAAAAAGCAATGCCGGGTATCGATTTGACGACTGTCAATACCAGCTAGATCATGGTGAGTGGTATACAAACTATTTTTTTGTAAATCAAGCAATAGAGAAAACCATAGTGAGCATGATGTCAAAAGTATAAGCTAAAGCGAAAATATATGTTGATTGTTGATACCCATTAGTGTATTATTTAGACGGTAAAAAACAACAGATATACAATCCAGAGAAGCCAAACCACCACAAGGGCTGCCAGGGGACGCCGTACCAGCTACATACCACAGAAAGATGTAAAAAGCGTGACGTTGATACATAATAAAGTGATATCTAGACGGATATTTTGGTACAGAAAACAGTACCACATGATAACGTACCAAACACAACAGGAATACAATATAGAAACGGACATCAACCACCACAGGGGCTGCCAGGAGACGGCGTACCAGCTACATACCGCAGGAAAGCTATCTAGATGGTTTACAACAATCATAAAGTAGCAGGTAAAATCGCAGATATAAAATACACAAACGGACAGCAACTTAAGGGGCTGCCAGAAGACGCCGTACCAGCTATATATCACAGAAGATCAATATAGATTGTTTACAACAATAATAAAGAAGCATGCTAAACCCACAGCACAAATATTATAGTTAACTATATGTGTTGATTATTTAAATTTTGTCTTACACATGGGTTGAATTGTTGATACTTATTTTTTGTATAATATATATGGTAACAGAAAAAATATAAATGGTAATAATTGATAATAATTTATAAATGACCGACAAAAACAACGATACGTGTTTGAAATAAATATGATCAATCCGATTACTACACACTAAAGAAGCAAAAATGAGACCTTAAAATAGGTAACCGATAACAAACTACAGAAAGCTACTATGCTTGCAGAGTGTAAGGAAACATTACCACAGGGGCTGCCGGCAGACGCCGTACCAGCTTCATGAAACGGGAATCATGGTGGATGATTGACACAAGTACAATAGTCAGTGGTAGTTGCCATGAAACTTCTTAAGCAAAACATATATTTAGATGTAAATGTTAATTATTACTACAATTGCAACTGAATAAATGCTGAACTTAAATATTGATATTTAGTACAAGGCAATCAGATCCAATACAATAACATTTCTATCTCAAACCTTACCACATGCTGGTGTGATCTAGTTACAAAGGTAAAACAAAATGTGAACTTTGCGCGAATTCTAATTGTGAAATAAATATGCCTATAACAAAACCCATCGATGCATGTCTTTAAAGTGTGTCCGTGTAAAATACTTTCATATTTTAATTAACTACCGATTATATATTCAAAAGATGTTTAAAATATACGTGGTAAATGGAATTAACTATCTGTATAATATATACAAATGCAATCAACTTACTAAGGACATCAATTCACGAATACGGTGCACAATAAAAAATCAACTAATTATGACATAACCTATTACCACAGAAATATCGAGACGAATAACATATATTTTGATCTCAAATTAGCAACTTAAATAAAATAACCGCAACGCAGGTTTGATGATATACTACAAACACACATTTCCAAACCACGTCGGTCGTATTTTCATGATGATGGCAAATGTTCACCAGTTGGCACCAAGCATCAACTTGCATGTTCTGCAGATGACTAGCCTTGATTGTACTTTCCTGTAAGAAAATTTGATTACGATGCAGTCTTAATTTTTACACTTTGCTTCCACATTATCAATCAATTATCGCTGTTATCTTGTGTTTATTGTCTGTACTCAGTCGTGACATCATACGATGAAAACATCACGACAATGTTGCGGGGAATAAATCCACATTTTAAACGTAGGCATCAACAGATTTGCTCAGCATGTATCCAGTGGTTGTGGTAACTCTGAAATTAGTCGATTTATATTTTATCTTTCATTCAACATACATTAAAAACATTGATTAAATGTGTTCTGATATTTTCCATATATATAGTAAATCTAAGAACACGAATTGTATAGAAAAATCAGTCTTAACTTCATCTGTTAGTAGAGTAAATATATACATGTATAAACAATAAGTTGGCAGAATATATCAGTACACGTTTAAAAATATTCGTACATGCATGAATACAATTTAAGATAATAGAAATACGCAAAAGTCGCAATTAAGTCAAATATATAAATATATGTTAACTATATTGAATGTAAGAGACAACGGCTATTTGCAGTTTATTTTAGTGAAGTAAATCGAGTTGAAAAAGAACATTTTTTTTTCATTAAGATTCAAAAAATTATCTGATACAATTTAAAAAAATCAGCAACATAGAACCTTAAATAAATAAAGATCACCATTAACAAAGACAAGCTCACGCTACAAAAGCATATGTATCACGTTCTTAAAATATATTTACTATTTAAATCATTATTCATATCAAAATAACGGCTCAGTATATACTATGGAGAGGAAGCGCTACACATAATCATAATAAGCGTTATATAGTTTAACAAACAATATATGAATAACTTGTGTAATTTACCTTATACGCAAAGCTGATTTTGTGCAGATCGTCTGCTTCAAATATTCGTGAAACGCATGTTCAGAAAGTATCAACAGGCTGGAATAAACGTTTTATTTCGTGTGTACCTATATACGAGTGTGTCATTCGTTGTCTTGTCCTCTTGTATCCAATCAAGTTTCTACATACATTCATCCAATCACAAATGTCAGTGTGCGTCTGTCATTAAATAGTTGACAGGACATAGGGAGGAGTGAAATGATTGCTGTTTTCGTTTTGAGACAACATTCAGACAAGCGGTTGAATTGAGATATATACTATGAGAAATACATTGGTGTACAAAAGTTTGTATGCGAATCTTGATTGTTCTAAACAAAAGGTATACGAACAAAGTTGCGATACCGTAATTGTGCCCTGTTTATTTCATATAAAGAAATAACATTTTACAAACAATTAGTATGGTCCGACAAAATAGATGGTGTATGCAAAAGATGCGATTAGCAGACTTGCAGTTATCATCCCAGCTCTTCCATTGACCGTCACTGTTTTCTGCTTTGCACGATACGTGTGCAATTGAGATTGACATGAATCTGACTCTTTAAAATCCAGTTAATAAAATAACTGTATATATAGTTTATGTAAGATACATATAATATTCATTATAAAACACTATATTTACAAAAGAGGGCCTACATATCATAGGTCGCTCACTTAAGACATCTAGAAGCTAACATGTTTTATGCAGATTGTGTGATGTTGTAGTAATCACTGTATGTTTTTCACTCTGTATGACACAGTCTTAATGTAGTCTGAGACAATATTAGAAAAGTTTTTTTTTACCATTTAAAAAAAAAAAAAGATAAAACAAAATGAGTGAGGCCAATTTTAACCCTTGGAGTAGGATTTGAAAAAACCTATTTGAGGACAACCATAACATGTAGCATACCAAATAGTAAAACCCTGACCATTATGTGTCAGAAACAAGATTATTCATTTTATTTACAATACAAGTCTATATAAATAATGTCGTCCCTAGGGCATCGATAGTTTTGATCAAACCGGCATGATTTGAAAAAAACTAAGAAGAGGAAGACTATACAATGTTACACTACAAATATCAAACCCTTGAAGTTTCAAAGAAGATTTTTGTTGTTAACTGATATTATTATTAACCATACCAGTCTTCATAAATCAATTTACATTTGGACGTGGCATGTTGTTACCATAGCGGCATGATGACAAACTTAACAGGCGACATCTTGAGGACATTGTAAGACTAATAACAAACGTCCTGGCCGTTTCAGAAAAGATTTCACTATGTTCTTACTAAATAGATATTATACAAAAGTAACCGATAGCACGCGACCAATTTAGATCCAGAGGCAGGCTTTGAACAAAGGGCCACCATACAATGTCAAACACCAAATTCAAAATACTGACCCTAATAGTTTCATAAGATTTTGTTTAAGTTATTTACTTAATAAGTCTATTAAAATCGTGTGACCCGTGGATGTCGACATTTATGACGTTAGGGGCATGATTGGAACAAACTTGTTAGAGGACCAACAGACAATGAATGATTAAGGGAGAAGAACTTTTTAAGACATTGTCTTCCGTTCTAATCCTCTTCAAACAAGTTAACTGTATACATGTTGTATGTTATTCTATGTAAAACAATGTGTTTTGTTTGAAGTAAATATGTTTAAACTAATGAATGATACATTACAAATACAGAACATCTTTTCCTTGTCGTTTCAGAGAAGATTTGTTTACGTTTTTACTTTTTATAAATATAGGGAAAACAAGTTACCCCCAAGGCCAGTCCAAATCTGACCCCAGTTGTATAATTTGAACAAATTATATAAATGACCGCCATATAATGTCATAACCAAGTATTAAACCACAGACCCCTGCTTTTGTTTAGATGAAGACATTTTAAGTTATTTACTATATAAGTCAACATAAAGTATATGGCCACTGGGGCGTGGCCCCCGGAACATGCTATGATCAAAGTTAGCAGAGAACCACTAAACAATAATTCACAAGCAATATATAGAGAAGATTTTGGGGTTATATATTAAAGCTCAGGTTTTAAAAGCTATGAAAAAGGAGAAGATGTCGTTAGAAGAAAACGTTTACGCACGCAAATAAAACCAACATCAATACTGACGACATTGACTGATTTTTTGTATTGATTTGGAAATAAGCGATTACACGGAAAATGCGATTATACGAACGATGGGGTCGGTCCGTTGATTATTTGTATGATTAGACTGTATTGTCAAGAAACAATTGAAACAAAAAGGCCTAAAAATAAATTCCTTTACCATACAAACACTCTTTATATTCATTATTCATGTTTGATTATAATTATTTTTATAAAGAAAATTCTTTATAATCATTTAACATACAAGACCTCAATATATACGATATGGTGAGTGTGCGTGATCTTTCTTGATTTTCACAGTCCGTCAAAAACCCTCGTACGCAAGGAGAAGAACAGGAGTATAGAAAGGATTCAAATGACAGCGGGTTTAAAAAAAGAGTAAGAGCAGCAAGAGCCGAATACAAGGGCTATACTTCTATGTTCAAGATAGTCTGAGCTGTTGCCCTTTTGTCAGTTGTGTTGTCTTGACCCGCAAGTATATAGATGAAACATATGATTTCTATTTGTTTCGCTTTTTGGACATTGATACTCAACACAATTTGAAAAATAAATAAATAATTGCACTGAAAACTGGTTCAATTAATGTCAATATAGATCAATATAATGTGCACAATATATATTGATTAACACAGGTTTGGTAAAGGATTGTTCACCATTCAAGTCGTAATGACATATGAGACAAACTTGCACATATATGTGTTTGAAGATAACAAGTACAAGATGGACAAACAACAAACTTACGATTTATTAAGCAAACATCGAGTTGAAGGACCACTGATAATATGTTGGTGGGAAACGAAATTACGAACTTGATAATAGGGCAAGTAGCTCTCTTCAGTTAAGAAACTATCGTCGATTTAGCAGTAGCGATATGCTTATCGAAACGCTTTCAAATATGTTGCCTGTGTTGAACCAATACTAGGTATTTTGAAGGGAGAACTGATGAACGCTCCAAGAGTGACCTCCATATCGCTAGACGTGCACTGTAACCACCAACTTACGGCGACCTCTATGCAGCCGAAGACTTCCTCAAACAGGTTGTGGAGGTCATAGCATCACCACCGAGTATTTGCACTAAATATCCTGTTGAGAACATACATTAAGCAGTGCAGAAAAAAATCACCAGTACACTCTAATCAGTATTGTGTGATTTGCTGTTTACATAGTTTGCTGTACGTTTAGTTTAATATTTACATAGTTATATGACTTAGGTTTCATGCATTTAAGGTTTTATAAATCACAATGAAAGCATGGTATTGTATTCGACTGTCAAAAGTAGGCCATTTCATGTAACTGAATGTATCAACAGTGGATGTGAAAGGTTATTCTGCTCGCTCATTTGCTTTCTTAACTTGTTTTTTTTAATGTTGTTTTGCTTGTGTTTCCATATCGGGAAACAATAATCATTGGATGGGATTATATTAATATTCATCAAATAAACGCTTCACTTCATATCTCAGAAAATGAATAGTGTTAATGAAGAAATAGTTTGTAGTTAATTGTTTCAAATACATTGGCCACTTGTGTACCACAAGAAAAATGATGATCTACGTAAATTCCTAGTATTTGTTTAGTTGTTACATTTTATGTTATACAATCATGAATGTATACATAAAGATCATTAATAAGATTTTAATTTATTGCGTGTACCTATTAGTACGCATTTCGTTTTAATTTTATTTGAGGACCTATCATTTTACATAACACCATTAGTTAATACTTTAAGTACTTTCTCCGAAACAAAAACACTCTATATCCAGTGTTTGTGGCGTAAATGACATTTTATGTATTTCGTGTGCAGAGCACAATTGCATAATAATGTAATATAATTGTGCTAGGGAGTTTATAACAAACTATGTTTTGTTAATGAATCAAAAAAAGTATTCTTAAAAAATAGAATACCAGACAGGAAACGCGAAGTATCAAAACCATATATCTTCTCTTGACATTAATACGGTAATTGTCATTTCTGTACTTCTTTTGTGCAAAGAATAATGTTTAAAAAGTACAAAATTTATTGCAATTAAACTTCGTAAATGTTGTATATGCATTGCATTACGATAAAGCAGACCTCATTGGGCATTAAAGTGGTCTTGCTTATTTTCTGATCGTTTTGTTATAAATAATAAAACTAATATGTATTTAACTACTTTGAATATCACACTTTATGGAAACAAAACTTTGATGGCATTCGACACAAACAGTGACAGCTTTTATTGAAATTTAAATCAATTCCTGCTAGAAACTAGTGATACAAAGTTCTTGGCTTTGGTATATAT
>VMBQ01001143.1:164851-176296 GCA_007657795.1 Dreissena rostriformis | reverse complement strand
ATAAATAAATAAATATATATATATATATATGTGTGTGTGGGGGGGGGGTTCTCTACATTATTTATTTAAAAAAGATGTATACGTGCTACAAACACTATATTTAACCACACTGTAAACGAGTTTCCATACTTGCTACATTTGTTTTTTACCACAAACGTGTATTTATGCAGGTTTTTAATTTTTTTATCTTTAACCTTTTTCTAATTTGTGAAATCCAAAGGTTTTTTAAGCTTCGGACACACCTACTTTCAGTACAATAACTACATCAAAACTCAATTAGAGTGGTAACAATCTAGTACAAGCATTCCTATTTAAGTTTGACTTCAATAACGATTGAATTATGTTGACCAGATCCAATTCTAGGGAGTTTTTAATGCCCATCCATACATAACGGCCCATGGTTCTCTACAACTTCTTAGAAAAATATATCACTGATAGTATTGAGCTACATGTCCATGAAAACAACGAAAGATTTGCAAATAATGTTGAATATTACGTTTTGCTGTTAAAAGTTTAAGATATGGCATAACGATGCATCCGATTTCCCTTGATAAGAATATGTGTAGTATATAACTTATTGATTTATAAAAACAACATTTAACTAACGGGGCCATTCAGAGTTCAGTACATATTTTACAAACGTCGGAACCTGTTCGTATTAAGCTATGTAAAATATATGTAATACTATACCATCATTTCTTTAGATTTGTATCTGGATTGAAATTACCACTCATCATTTGGCATTGCCGGCATTTTTTTTTTTAATAAACCAAACAACTCTGGTGTTTTGTTTTACTCTTACAAGCGGTAGATCGACGATTTAATACACATCACACGGAAACAAAAAAGTCGTTTAATATATGCGACAGCATGTGAAGCCTCCGAAAGCCACAGCATGTAAAGTGACATGCAAATAATGAGTTAAGTACTCCATTCGTATAATGCTTCCACATAGTGCCTTCCCAGAGATGGTTTTCGACGATTATTTTTATTGTAAATGCATTTCGCATGTACGAAGTAATTATCAGTGAAATAAAAGTGAACTATAACTACTTAAGTCATTTTATAATGGATTGAATACTTTTCTCAGAAATGGGTCTTTGCGAAACTGATTACATGTGTTCATATATAATTACTATGTGTTACATACAAACGCCCTTTTATTCAGAAATGCAATTAAGACCAAAGCGCATTGTATGTACTTTATTCGGAAGCTAGTAATGTACTTAACACCATCATATGAGGTATTACGATGAAGCCCGGTCGTGACTTACTTTAATGCCAAGGGCAAAATACACACATTAATATATGAGGTATTTTGTGTGTGTATTTGTTCAAATACTTGTTCACAATTTCATATAAATACCATAACAATACAAATGTTTTGCGACGTGTAATTACGACTGTGCGTGTACATTAAATAGCCTATTAACGCCTATCAAACTAGTCGTCATCATGTGAATGTTTGTTTTTGCGTATTATGTAATGTACTATACATCTTGACCTATTGACATTGTGCGCATATTTCCTAAATTATGACAGTTTTAATGGCCATTACAAAATGTAAGCAACAACGAAATATTATAGACGGAATACTAAAACAGGTAATAGAATGGCATTTATGTCTGCCCATTACATTTTTCAGGCTTTAAATAACTTCAGGTTTGACACTGACAAAACAGCAATCCTACAGCCCATAAGTTTAATGTTGTTGTAGTAAGGACTGGATCGCCATGCATTCATTAACCTAGCAAACACACTTATAGGTTATGGCATGATTCAGCAGATTTTAGTTTTCAATTAGTTCGGCTAACTAAGCAACCAAAATAACGGTATAATAACAAAATTGAAATAAAGTACATATTTACCATATGACCCTAAGTTACATCAACTTTGTTTCAGTATTTTACCAGGTAACCTAGGATCCTGATAACAGTTTTCAATAATGTGTGTCACCAAACCAACCACTCTTTGTCCAATGAAACAAATAAAACAACGTACATATGTGCAATATGTAACCTGGACATTTTAGTTGTCCTGTGATCGGGGGTTAGTTTTCACTTATTTTTTTTTTAACCATAACTACAACAATATTTGTCTCAAATAAAACAACTGAAATAGCGTACATATAGCATATATGTCGCTCTCATCTCATACTTTCCATCAATCTAGATTATTGTACTTTTTGAGTTATTGCAGAATCTAGATTTAAGAAAACGGATGTACGGACAGTCAAATAAAACTGAAGTAACGTGCATATTACCAATGTGGTCCTCTATCAAAAAACCAGGTTTCATCAACCAAGCTTTTGGTACTTTTTTTTTAATTAAAGCAGGATTCGAACTGATGGCCTGTGCAGTTCGCACAGGCTAATCAGGGACGACACCTTCCGCCTAAACTAGATTTTCGCTAAGAAGAGACATCATTTAAACCAAAGATTCCATAAAAGCGGAAATTGTCGTCCCTGATTAGCCTGTGCGGACTACACAGGCTAATCTGGGATGACAATTAACGCACAAGCATTTTGCCCAGTTTTGTCAGAACACGCCACATATGCATCACGGCAGCTGTAGAATGTAAGCTATACACACTGTATCTAGTTCTATTGTCGCATACTCTATGGGTTATAATCGTATATTTCATTGTTTATATAAGATGTTCAAAACGTAAAATAAGGTCTAAAATATGCGACTCACACTCTAAATGGAACTATTTCAGAACACATTTTTATTAAATGTGCATTATGTTGTGGTCAGAATTTTTTCAAATGTAAATTAATGAATTGCTTGCATAGTTAAGTTTCAGACGACGGTTCTCAGTTAAGTTTTAGACGATGACCTAATATTTTTTGAAAAAGTTGTATTATGATAAAGACAACGTAAACTAAGTTAATTTGTCAGTAAACAATGTTTGCTTATAATAATATGTTGTGGTACAATTGACCGGTAACACATAATAGCTTCGCACAGTGTATGTGATTTGAAATCACTGACCAATAAAACAGTGTGAACTCATCTACATTAAAGATTATTATGATCTTGCTCAGTGATTCCTTAGTCCCGACGAATTATTGGACATACATTTGATTAAAAGGTCACTAAAGCTTTACAAAACTTGTATCCGGGTCAGTTGCTTTTAAATTTAAAAGCTGGTAAATGAGGGGCGATTTAGAGTTTCGATGAGAATACAAATTTTTGAAAACCAAATAACATAATTAACTCCCTTGAATTTTAAAACTGAATATTCTTTACCACACCCGATATTTGTTAAACCTCACATTCGAGATTAATGTATTAATGAGGTTTAAGATTTTTAAACAGTTTACATTGCTAATACCTTTAACCACACTTATTTTAACATGCAGTATTTTATAATACAAAGTAAAACTCAAGGTGTATCAGCAGGAGAAGATAAGTCTTACTATGCAGTAAGACACGATCGAAAACACACGTTAAAATGTAAATACACATGAACAAATACACCTGCGGTAAGCGCCTTGAAACGACCAATATATCTAATTAAATAACAAAAAGCATTGGGGATGCATTTGATGTAACTGACTACTTTTGATGAATAACAACACTGTCATATTTTGTAGAGCCATTCAGAATTATATCTGTGATTAGAATGTAAGGCACATTAAGATTGTGAAATAACATTGCATTAGCATGTCGGATGTTGATGTCAAATGTGCATGTTAGCTAGACAACTTCTTTAAAACAAACTGACAGAGCTTAATCGTACACTGACAAACTTATCGACTGACTTAGGAAAACAATTGTGCACACAATCGTTTTAATGGACCAATCTACCTTTTCCCGTGATCTTAATTTGCACATATGCCGGCAATTATATTAATATAAATATCAATGCTTTAAATATTATTAATGGATTTTCTGCGACGCGGAAACATCTTAAGGTCGCCGTGGCGTAGTGGATATGGTGTCCGCCTAGCGATCGGGATGTCACGAGTTCGATCCCCACAGTGGGAGCGTTCTTTCTATCACCCCCTAAGACATTAAGTACTGGTTCTAGTCCCAGGTAATGGACTCGAGAGCGTTTCAAACAAGCCTTAGGCTTTCGGTGCAATCGAGCTAAAATAAAAAGGTTTAAACTTAACTAAACTAACCAATCGCACCTCAAGTTAAGGTGGCACTTGGAGGTGACGTAAACCAATTGCTGATCATCCTCTAAAATGTCTGAAGTGAAACATTCTCAGGTTTAAAGTAAAGAGGAACATACTATGCTTCTATGTCTAATGCCAGCTTCTAGTAGGTTGACCTATTTACTGGAGTAATCCCGCATTGATCGATAATACAAGCTTCGCATCATACACGTATACGAGATGGTCGTCAAAAACTTCAAACTACTTTACAATAGACCTTGTGTCCGACAGGATTTACATATTTTAAGAAAGAGCATCATAACATCAGTTGCTAGCAGATCTGTTGCTACAAGATGTTTCGCGACACGAAGCATCTAAACTTTTCTTAGCAGCTTTTGTGATGTCTCTAAACCATTTTAGAACTCCGTCGAGAAAAAGTTTCCTTGTTGTTATTATTTATTGAGAACAAAAATATATTACAGAGGATGTTTGAAAGAATGATGTTTTTTTCATAAACGACTAAGCAATTGTATGGTTTTGGTGGAAACCAGAGCTAAATTCAAGCGCTCCAAATAGCTTACCCTTTGTATTATTAGAGTTTAGCAAATGCCATTTATTGATAAAATAATTGAAATTAATACTTTCTCGAAATATGTGTTATCAAATTAGGCTTGTTGTTTCTAATAATAGACAGCATGTATTGATTTTGAAAGATTTTACGAAAAATTCCAGTAAAAACGTTTAACTTATTTAAATTAAACGTGCAAGGCTTACTTTTGCTCATGTGGTTTAAAATTTATTGTACCGAGACCCAATTTTTAACTGTAAGTGGCTGCCAAAAAATATATTCTTCCTGCAAATCAGAAATAACAGCAGTGTGTTTTTTTCTTATACATTATATAATATACCTTATAACATGTTTTATTGTGTTTTTTGAGTTGTTAAGAAAATATGTGTTTTTTTTTAAATAACAATCAAATGGCACACACTGATCCAGGCTTTTTATATCAGGCGAGGAGTTATTTTGGTTTTAATATTTCTTAAACTGTGACGGTAGTTTCAAACCTTGGTTTAACAAAAACATAAAATTATAATAATAATATATGGGGTGATAATTTATTATTCACTGACATTTATCATCCACTAAATTTTAGGACATCAAGTATTATATAAACTTGTTTCAATTAGTGTAAATGTGACAGATTATTATTCTTTTTCTACAGCAGAAAACGTTTCACAGTAATTTATGCACACACGATAAAAAACAACACGCATGGAAGATAATCGGTGTGTGTGCGTGTTATAAACCAATTAATTATTAGACATTTAGATGACAAATGACATATCAGCTGTTCAGTTTTTTATTTATGAGTGCAGCAAAGACAACGCACTAAAGGGATTATTTTTAGGTTCAAATTTTACAGCCTGTGGCTTTTGGATCGGGAAAAAAATGTGCAATAAACCATGATATTGGGAAAAATTAAACATTATAAGTTATAACTATGATTATACATTACAGTATTCCAATTGTTTATAATTGCATGTTTAAATTCATATTATTAAGTGCTGCTTAAATTTCTTCTTACCAACATATTTATTTAAAGTTAATATTCTTTTACATTCATATTTACTTGCAATAACCAATAAACTATTACACACATAATTTAAACGTTGCCTCTTCAAATCTTATGAATTAAATCTATTAATGAGTAATTTTTTTAATTAAATTTAATATGGGGCACAATTTGAAAGGTATATACAGTAAGATATAGTATAAAATGCATATTCTTCCTCTTGATGCAAGTGTATTTCAATTAACAAGGGTTTCAGTTAAACCTAAGAATGCTGCTTGGTGTTATGTTTTTCTGATCTTTATTGTTTTAATTGTATTTATAGAAAACAAAATCTGCAGATACATGTTATGTCATTAAAAGTTCACAAACAGTGAAAAAATAAATAAAATGTTTCAAAAATATTATCACAATTGTCCACTTTTAATTTTCTTCTTACCAAACTGATCTAATAAACTGTAACAAAAAAACAAGAGACAAGTGAGAGATAATCAAATGCTTTCCATAAAAAGGCACAATAAACTATTGATACTTTATTCTTTTTTGCAGCTTTACATGTTAACATTAAAATATCATGTTTGCCCACTTTGAGTTTCACTAAATTTATCTCCAAAGAAAAAAGGAGAACATTTAAAACTCATTCTGATTGGTCAGCAATCCAAGTCTGACAGAAATATTTTGATTTTAGACCATTCAGAACTAGAGTTACAATCCATTTGAATCTCCAAAAGGGATATAACTGCGTTTCGTGTATTGTGCCAGACTATTGAAGTAATAATCGCTGTGTAACATTGCTTAATGATATTATTGGAAACATTTTGGCAATCTTTTAAGAAACTTTGGTCATGACAATGATTTGTGAACATAGAGTTCAGACCATATATATATATATTTGATGTAGGAATTTAAGAAAAAGACACCCATTGTTTATATTTATAAAATATATATAGCCTTCATAGGATAATAATTGATAATCTAGGTCCATATTATACCAAGCCTGAAACACTCCCTTCAAGAACAGACATTTACATCAAAATTTAATCATCTAGCTATCCCTATATTTATAAGATGGCGTTTGTGCATGTCCAATTTTTGTTACTTTATGTGGCCAATTACATTTTTGGGTCTATCATGGCATTCCAGACATAAGGGTATTATTTTGTTTTTCACTTTAAATACATACTTTGTTCGCACTGCACTGTTCTGTTACAAATGTCTCATCCTTACCATCATAGAAAATAATGGCATGTAACATTATGAGCAAAAAGCTTTTTGAGCGATGTCAACTTTCTAATGATAAATGTTCTTCCCGTTTTTATCATTGACGTTAGCTTCATCTCTTATCCAAGCTGATAAAACTTGTGTTTAGAAAATGTAAGTGCTGAATCAAATTCTCGTTTCCAAGTAATGCAGTAATTCATTTTAATTTAAACAAGTTTGAGTAATTTTTCACTGCATTGATATGTTGTTAACCATCCTATATTCGATAAACTAATTCCAGACTGGTTATGATACATTATAACCAGTCTGCTTGATTTAATGTAAAACTCGACACCAGTGACGTAGTTAAAAATTGGGCGGAAAATATCGGAGCCTGTCTATAGGAACTTGCAAAAAAAAGCTCTAACCCCACCCACATGTTTTTCCGTTTAATGAACAGCATTCGTAACAAGAGTTCTGGGGTCGGATACATATGCCGAAAAAACAGGGCCTTGATTTTCACACTTATTGTGACAGTGACCTTTGACCTAGTGAACCCAATTGCAATAGGGGTCATCTACTGTCCCAGGCCAATGTACATGTGAAGTATCAAGTCAATCGTTCATTTGGTTGACGAGTTATTGATCGGAAACAATGTTCACACATATTGTGACAGTGATCTTGACCTTTGACCTAATGACCCCAATTTCAATAGGGGTTATCTACTGTCCAAGGCCAATGCACATGTAAAGTATCAAGTTAATCAGTCAATTGGTTGACGAGTTATTGATCGGAAACGATTTTCACACTTATTGTGACTGTGACCTTGACCTTTGACCTAGTGACCCCAATTTCAATAGGGGCCATCTACTGTCCAAGACCAATGCACATGTGAAGTATCAAGCCAATCGGTCAATCAGTTCAAAAGTTATTGATCGGAAACAAACTGGTCTACCGACAGACACACAGACCAACCGACCGACAGACCTTCATCCAGCAAAACAATATACCCCCTCTTCTTTGAAGGGGGGGCATAAAAACTAGAGCTTAGTCACAGACATGACGAATACCCCCACATGCCGCATTGACACAGAATAGCTTGAATGTTGTCTTCACAAAGACAGCGGACACCATGCTCAATGTTTAAAATGCACTAAGTGACCCGTGACCTAGTTTTTGATCTGGCATGGCCCATGTTCGAACTTGGCCTACACATCATCAAGATACAACTTCTGACCAAGTTTGGTGAAGATCGGATGAAAACTACTTGAATAAGAGAGCGGACACAATGCTGAATGTGTAAAACGTACTAAGTGACCCCGTGACCTACTTTTTGATCTGGCATGGCCTATGTTCGAACTTGGCCTTAAGATCATATAGATAAAATTTCTGACAAAGTTTGTTGAAGATCGGATTAAAAGTACTTGAATTAGAGAGCGGACACCATGCTGAATGTTAAAAAAAGCACTAGGTGACGCCGTGACCTAGTTTTTGGGCCAGCATGGCCCATGTTCAAACTTGGCTTAGAGATCATCTAGATAAAACTTCTGAGCAAGTTTGGTGAAGATTGGATGAAAACTACTTGAATTAGAGAGCGGACACCATGCTGAATGTTTACACACTAAGTGACCCTGTGACCTAGTTTTTGACCCGGCATGACCCATGTTCCAACTCCGGCATGACCCATGTTCCAACTTGGCCTAGACATCATCTATCTACAACTTCTGACCAAGTTTGGTGAAGATCGGATTAAAACTACTTGAATTAGAGAGCGGACAACATGCAGAATGTTTAAAACGCACTAAGTAACCTCGTGACCTAGTTTTTGACCCGGCATGACCCATATTCGAACTTGACTTAGACATCATCTAGATACAACTTCTGACCAAGTTTGGTGAAGATTGGATGAAAACAACTTGAATTAGAGAGTGGACACTTAAAACTGACCTACAGACAGACAGACAAGTTCACTCCTATATACCCCCTAAACTTTGTTTGTGGGGGTATAATGACGGTGGAGCTTCAAAATTGAGGTAATCCCTACAATCGCTGAGATTATCATCCCTTATAATTCTGGAGTAAGAAATGAAATTTACATACCACATATGAAACCTTTGGGTCTTGTGGTTTCAAAGGTTAAGATTTGAAAGAGTTACATGTATCATTTTATAAGTCTAAATAAACAATACAAAAAAAACCACCGTGTGGTCAGTTTTGACACAAAGGTCCAGATTTATCAAACTAAGATGGGGTCAATCTACAATTTTACATTAGAAATATAAAACACCTGGTAGTTGTAGTTTCAAATAGGAATTGTGTGTCTATGGAAAAACAGACAAAAGACTGACAAACTTTGCATCGGGTATAATCAATAATAATAAATTTGAGCACAATTCACAGTCTTCAATGAGATTTACACATTATGTGAAACATTAATATAAACAGAATTTATATAAAATATTCTTAAATAAATTTAATTTGATTTGAGATTGTCTTTAAGTTTACAATGTACTTCAATAATAAAGTTTATCATACAAGATGGACAAAAAACAAATGCAATGCATAACATGCAGATAAGGCAAGCTTAACATTTTGATCTAAGGAACAACTTGTCTCATACATACATTTTATTTAAATGAGTTTTAAAATTCAAATACAAAAATCAGTTTGGACTCTTATTTGATGCTCTCTACACCAACTAAGCTAAAGGTAAGCAAGTTCATAAGAAACAAAAATGTGTCGCGTTCTGAGAAAACTGGGCATAATACATGTGCGTAAAGTGTCTTCCCAGATTAGCCTGTGCAATCCACACAGGCTAATCAGGGACGACACTTTCCGCTTTATGACATTTTTGGTTTAAATGAAGTCTCTTCTTAGCAAAAATCCAATTTTGGCATAAAGTGTCGTCCCTGATTAGCCTGTGCGGGCTGCACAGGCTTATCTGGGACGACACTTTACACACATGCATTATGCCCAGTTTTCTCAGAACGCGACTTAAATAAGACGTTGATTTATATTTCTAAACATTTAAATGAGGTAGATAACCAATATTGTTTACAGCATGCTTGGCTGCATCATATAAATGTATTCACCAGACAACATCATCTGACATGGACAAACACTGGGCTATGTGGCTGTCACCAGACAACATCATCTGACATGGACAAACACTGGGCTATGTGGCTGTCACCAGACAACATCATCTGACATGGACAAACACTGGGCTATGTGGCTGTCACCAGACAACATCATCTGACATGGACAAACACTGGGCTATGTGGCTGTCACCAGACAACATCATCTGACATGGACAAACACTGGGCTATGTGGCTGTCACCAGACAACATCATCTGACATGGACAAACACTGGGCTATGTGGCTGTCACCAGACAACATCATCTGACATGGACAAACACTGGGCTATGTGGCTGTCACCAGACAACATCATCTGACATGGACAAACACTGGGCTATGTGGCTGTCACCAGACAACATCATCTGACATGGACAAACACTGGGCTATGTGGCTGTCACCAGACAACATCATCTGACATGGACAAACACTGGGCTATGTGGCTGTCACCAGACAACATCATCTGACATGGACAAACACTGGGCTATGTGGCTGTCACCAGACAACATCATCTGACATGGACAAACACTGGGCTATGTGGCTGTCACCAGACAACATCATCTGACATGGACAAACACTGGGCTATGTGGCTGTCACCAGACAACATCATCTGACATGGACAAACACTGGGCTATGTGGCTGTCACCAGACAACATCATCTGACATGGACAAACACTGGGCTATGTGGCTGTCACCAGACAACATCATCTGACATGGACAAACACTGGGCTATGTGGCTGTCACCAGACAACATCATCTGACATGGACAAACACTGGGCTATGTGGCTGTCACCAGACAACATCATCTGACATGGACAAACACTGGGCTATGTGGCTGTCACCAGACAACATCATCTGACATGGACAAACACTGGGCTATGTGGCTGTCACCAGACAACATCATCTGACATGGACAAACACTGGGCTATGTGGCTGTCACCAGACAACATCATCTGACATGGACAAACACTGGGCTATGTGGCTGTCACCAGACAACATCATCTGACATGGACAAACACTGGGCTATGTGGCTGTCACCAGACAACATCATCTGACATGGACAAACACTGGGCTATGTGGCTGTCACCAGACAACATCATCTGACATGGACAAACACTGGGCTATGTGGCTGTCACCAGACAACATCATCTGACATGGACAAACACTGGGCTATGTGGCTGTCACCAGACAACATCATCTGACATGGACAAACACTGGGCTATGTGGCTGTCACCAGACAACATCATCTGACATGGACAAACACTGGGCTATGTGGCTGTCACCAGACAACATCATCTGACATGGACAAACACTGGGCTATGTGGCTGTCACCAGACAACATCATCTGACATGGACAAACACTGGGCTATGTGGCTGTCACCAGACAACATCATCTGACATGGACAAACACTGGGCTATGTGGCTGTCACCAGACAA
>VMBQ01001143.1:83103-163556 GCA_007657795.1 Dreissena rostriformis | reverse complement strand
TTAACCCTTTGAGCGCTGGAACCGGATTTTGAAGGCCTTTGCAAACAGTTTGGATCCAGATGAGACGCCACAGAACGTGGCGTCTCATCAAGATCCAAACTGTTTGCTATTCTGATAGTATTCTTTGAAAAAAAAAAATCGAAGAAAATGCTTATTTTAGAAATTTAGCAGACAACATTTTAGCAGACGACAAATTTCCCAGCATGCGAAGGGTTAACAATTCACAGGATTTACTTTGTTACATGGCCTTTGAAGAATAGCAGGTAAGGACTTGTATATTTTAGCTATTTACTTAGCCTGTTGTACAAAGGTTATATGTTTTTAAGGGTCAATCGATACACAGTGATCAATTCACAGGGTTTACTTTGTTACATGGCCTTTGAAGAATAGCAGGTAAGGACTTGTATATTTTAGCTATTTACTTAGCCTTTTTACAAAGGTTATATGTTTTTAAGGATCAATCGATACACAGTGATCAATTCACAGGGTTTACTTTGTTACATGAACTTTGAAGAATAGCAGGTAATGACTTGTGTTTTATTCGAATGCTTGCTTTCACACTACTCGGGCGGTCGGAAGCAAGGGCCGGCATGCTGTAGCTATGGTAACGGGGTGGTTGTTCTCTTATTGGAGGCAAACTAGACTTTTGTGTGAACTTGTTATGGTCACGATCAGTTAGGAATGATGGGCAAATCGTAGAGACAGTGGGGCGGGTAGCAGATGCAGTGTTTCCAGAAGCAAAGTTTGCGCATGGGCAATGATTTTCGAAGGGGTCGAACAGGAAATTCATGAACAATCTTCTGTACCTTTCACAATAGATGATGTAGAAAAAGATGTTGAGGAGTACCGAAATTTGGGAATTGATGATCAAGTATTTCATTGTTAAAAAGAAGTGCTTGTTGAAGCCTACACTTGAAATGTACAATGTCATGGCACCAAGAGGTAACCATGTGACCAAAATTATCAGGACCGATATTAAACATTTCAGTAATATTCTGCACTCTCTAAGTTGTTCACTCTGTTCTGTTAATCTCTGTCTTGTCGATAAGATAGTTGAAGACGATGATTCCTCAATTTGAAATACATTCGTCTTTCTTTCTTGGTGAACAGCTTGCATGACAATGTTTGTTTCATTTGTACGCTGTCTGAATGATTGGTTGCTTTGACGCCTGATCCTAGCTTTATGCACATGTTGGAAAATCATGATGTAGCATGATAACATGATAACAACAGGAACAATAATAACAGTAATACAAAGTGTCAACGCTATGTCTGGACTCGAGTACGGGAGAGTGTTATCCATGAAACAAATAGAGTTTGCTGGATTGTTTGTGATATCACTGTTGGCAACAGTAAGATACAACTTTTTACCCAAAGGGTATACGACTGTTGATATGCTAAAAAGCCAAATGAGGGCCAGGTTTGCTATGTTTTTCTTCATCGTTGTGACAGAAGGCGCCATTCGCAACATGGTTCTGCATCTGCAAATACAAAAGATCACAATAATTGTATGTAAAAAAAAGCACATTTACCCACTACATGATACGGCATTGCCTCAGTAGAAAACTTTAGGTACCCAACATGTTTGAATTGTAATAATTATGTATACTTATTTGAATTTACCTTTCATATACAATATTTACTGTTATGGATAAACTCTCCTACTTGTGTGTCCAACAATTTCATAACTGCTGTTAATAAATAACACCATCTAGAAGTACATGTTTTTTCAATTCACAATAGAATTAACCAATATTATAAATGAATATTACACTTTTTAATTTATGATAGTGGTAAATAACAGCGCTTGATTGGATAATCCAACTGGTCAGCTGTAACTCACTGAACAAATGACCCTAGACAAACAGAAAGGAGGAACAACTCAGGATGGTCATACCATACAAAACTAGGAAGCGGACAACTACAACAAGCGAGGCCTGGTATAGGGGAGATAACCTGGGTTAAGGTTAGGGTAAAGGTTAGGGTTAGGGGTCGGGTTAGGGTTAGGGTTAAGGCTAACCCCAACCCTAACCCTAACCCTAACCCTCTAGCCCCCCCATGCGCATTACAATACCAGGCCTCGCTCGTACAAACTAAACAAACACAAACTAACTGTATAACGGCACCACTATAGTGCTGCTTTTAATGCAACAATATGAAAAGCATTATGTAATAAACGATATGAATATTTCCCTCACCTCTCAATTGCAACACCAGTCACAGAGAATATTCCCGCCGCGCCAGAGACGATGAACACGACAGTGAATGCCTCGCACCAGCCACGCCGCGGCACAAGGAGCATCCAGTAGGCGGACAGGAACACGGCACCACTTACCAGGATGTTGACGTGGAACACGTGGTCCGACTTGTGGAGACGTTTGTGCCGCGCGAGCAGCACGGCAGACGACAGTATCAAAATGAAGCCGACCACTTGGATCAGAATGGCAACAATAACCTCTTGCCCTGGTGTGGATATGGTTGACAATTTTGGCTGGCTGGAATTAAATGTCACGTTTTCTTTTTCCATGTCTGGATCAAAACTTGTTCAACGTTCAATAAATGTCATCAAACCATATGTTCCATGTTTTTGGTGTCAGACTGTCAGAAGTGCAATGATCAAGATTTTTATCTTCTATCCTTGCATTTTATTAAGAACGAAAAATGATTTTTTTAATGGATTTACAATGTACAGAGTATCAACCTTGTTACGTATTTACACCATATTCTTTTTTTTAACACCAAATTTATATTCTTAATGCACTGTTACAAAGTAAAGCATCGACACAATCAAAAGAAACACAGTGTCGTACATGCAGAATTACTCCCCGCGCTCACAATGAAAATGTACGAATTCTCGGAATGCTTCTATCAAATGACTAAAGAGAATCAAAATCAAAATGTATTTAGATCTAAAAACACGTAACTTATATACACATTGTCATCGAATGGACCAATGCACGGCATTAGGTGAAAAGTGCTAAGTAGTTGTAGGATGTCCAGGTGCAGCATGAAGTCACGTTCCGCGGACATCAGAACTGCAAGCATGGTGTCCATAGAAGAAAACTTAGGACTCGTGTTAACATAAACATATTTTGTTTAATCATTTGGGCAAAAGTATGATTAACATCATTGATCAAGATAAATCACAGTATTATGTGAAGTAGAAATAAGATATAAATCTGGGAATAAACTTTTTTTCAAAAATGATTCATATGCATATTTACTTGTTGACTTTATTAATTTTGACAAATTATAAGTAAAAAAGACACCTGTTTATATATTTGCATCATTTTAATTGACTTTACCACAAAACTGTATGCTTGTTTGGAAAACAAAACCCTCTTAAAATTAAATCGTGTTCATGAACACATTTTAAAAATACAATTATTATACTAGAAGTAAAGAAACCATATACAAGAAATATATGTATTTTAATTTAACTACCTGTTACTTAGGTCTAAATATAGAAAAAACACAATAACCTCTCAAAAGAATATGTCAGTGATGGGGTTAAACCTGTCAATCAACAACACAGTTTTCCTTTATGTTCATTTAATAACTTTTTTTCTTTTACACATAACAGAGTCTTCATACATAAAGCAACAATAAATATGTAGGAAAATAGTTACTTTTTAAATATGTTTCATGAGGACTAAAACTGTAATATACTAAATAAATGCACACATTTCAGATACAATCTATAGCAATCTTGATTTGTAAAATGATCACATTTTCTAATAATAGAAGCGAATATAAGTCGACAAATCGCTATGTAAAAGTACACGTTTATTATGGATGTCAATTTTCTTAAGTAATGGGATTAAATTACAAACAATATCAACAGATAAAAAACAAATCAATGTATAATATAAAGTAATACAAAATATACAAAAGTCACAAAGCGGTATTAAGTACGCCATGTTATCAAAGAGCTTCAGTAAATAATAATTAATATAATGTGTCGTATTCTAAGAAAACTGGACAAAATGCATGTGCGTAAAGTGTCATCCCAGATTAGCCTGTGCAGTCCGCACAGGCTAATCCGGGACGACTCTTTCCGCCTTAACTGGATTTTAGCTAAGAACTGCACAGGCTAATCTGGGATGACAATTTACGCACAATCATAATGCCCAGTTTTCTCAGAACACGACACATATGTTCACGCCATAAATGCATTTACAATTTTTAGCATCATTAAATGAAGCACCACATGCAAAATCACATATATACTGTTAATAATTTAATCAAAAGACTAATTATATATAAATGCAAAATATGCCATATCGAAATTAAAATAATGCAAAAGTCCACATTTTAAACACAGACTATGTAGATCTACACATAATAATAACAAAATAATAACCTACGGACATGTTTTACCTTGTTTATCTTGCACATTTTAAATGTGATAATAAAGACTGTTCATCCAGAAGTAAGTCACATGTTTGCAGTAAACAACAATATTGATTGAACTCTATACCTCACAATTTTAAAAAGGGACCTGTTTACAGATTTTCGTTTTTTTGACAAACAAAATGTCATTAAATATGATTACTTCTGTAATATTTTGAATAGTGTTAACTAATTACAACAGCAAGTAAAAAAGTTGAGAAAAAATACCTTCCCCAAGATTCGAACCCGGGTCCTTTTTGACGCAAAAGCTAGCTCGATAACACTGATATTATAAGCGATTTCTAAAATTACTATAAATTTAAGCTCTACACGTATTTTCAAATAAAGCGGACCAAAAGCATAATAAACGTTTTATTAGTTACCCGATTTCGAATGACGATTATACATTAATGAACCAATATTTTAGTGTTATAGGCAGGAATGTTATTGTGCATGTTTGCACATAATGTATGCATTCTTTATTTAATCGATGAATATTATTTTCAGGATCGTCATTTGTGTCGTGTTCTGAGAAAACTGGGCAAAATGCTTGTGCGTTAAGTATAATCCCAGATTAGCCTGTGCAGTCCGCACAGGCTAATCAGGGATGACAATTTCCGCTTTTATGTCATTTTCCGTTTAAATGAAGTCTTTTCTTAGCAAAATCCAATTTAGGCGGAAAGTGTCGTTCCGTATTAGCCTGTGCGGACTGCACAGGCTGATCTGGGACGACACTTTACGCACATGCAGTATGCCCAGTTTTCTCAGAACACGACACTTTTGTGCAGGAGCATGTTTATGTTTCTATTCATATGATGTGTTTTGTGAAATCTTGTATTAAGGTTGTACAGCAACATACACATTCGGCTATGACACAGTTGTAGCGCTTGACAATATTAATGCTATATTTTGACATTCAACGCAAGATCTTCACAGTAAGGTTACCACTTGATGCTTGAACGACACACACTTCCTTGTATGCATGAACATTAAGGCTAAGTTATATCCTTCAATGGATGGAAAAGTCACCGCGCAGAAAATGAAAATGAACCATATTAAAATGTCGTTTTTGAACTCTGTCCTAACAGATGTGTCGTGTTCTGAGAAAACTGGGCATAATGCATGTGCATAAAGTGTCGTCCCAGATTAGCCTGTGCAGTTTGCACAGGCTAATCAGGGACGACACTTTCCGCTTTTATGACATTTTTCGTTTAAATGAAGTCTCTTTTCTTTGAAAAAATCCAATTTAGGCGGAAAGTGTCGTCCCTGATTAGCCTGTGCGGACTGCACAGGTTAATCTGGGACGACACTTCACGCACATGCATAATGCCCAGTTTTCTCAGAACACGACACAAATGATGGTCAGATGTACAGTTTATGTGGCCGTGCCTGTGATCAAACCATCGAACCTCGGATTTGTAATTCAGGGCTATACCAGCTGAGCTTGTGGGCTAGACTACGAATTAAGTATATTGACTTCGTCTGTGCTTATATCTAAACTCCGCCATTTTTCCGCTTAAAAATATACTCATGCGTTTTTATGACGCAAACGTTAACACTTTGATGAAATAAGTAATACGAGTTGTATTACTTATGTGCTTTCACAGCGCTGTATCATGCAGAAACGTTTTGTTTGTCAAGATTGTTAGAACGTGCGTTTAATAACGTGCATTTTACTATAAATTTGCTACGAATTTCAGGTACCACTTTCATAATAAGCTCAGCCAATGGTCTGTTGCAGGATATGCCATACGTATGTTTTGTTTCTTTGAAAATAAGTTGCGGGTCTTGGTAGAATCCTATATAATCTGTATAATCACTTTTACTAACGTTTCTTCGTTTTCAGTTCTATGGTACAAGCTTGTTTTCTAAATAAACATAACAAGCACTTAAACATAATAAATTCTTTCCCCAATGACATATCGGGCGGTAAAATCACGCCCGCCCACAGATGCACTTATGCCAACACTTCCAATATATACTAACAAGTACACTTGATGTTCATGTAATCAGATTTGAATTCGATGCACAAATGCGGTAAAATCTGTAGTAAATTTACCGTAAATATATGAATGGTACAGCAAAAAAAATCGATAAAAAATAAACAAATTAAGATAAAGACAATTAACTTTTAAGAATATTTACAAATTAAACTATATATTCTTCTCAAGAATGATAGCCGCCCACGAAAAAACTCACCCAGATGGAGAAACGACTAGGGAAGAAACGTGTGACCGAAGCAATGCTTTTATATCAATTCTTCAGAATGAAAGTAATACGGCCTATTTCCGAGCAATACTCGGACATCAACCTGAAAATGTATACCATAGGCATATGCACGTGCACTTATATACGAAACATGAATTTGAATTAAATGTTGCCACTCTTTCCTGTATGGCATAATGGGTGGTAAAAACACGCCATAAAGAGGTATACACAAATAGGTATACAACAACACGAATTAAAAAGGAATACACACGAAAAACTTGAGATACGTCATAACAATGAAATTAGCTGAAAATGATATTGAGTTACACAAGAAAATACAGAAAGTACACGGAGAATGGGTTAAAGATTTGTTAATTTTGACCACTATACATTGTAACGGAATAGCCTTATTAAGAATCCAGGCAACACTGGCCAAGATCGAATTTGATTGGATAAAAAAGCTTGAGTGACCCTATAGCTTAATTTGATTTGACAATAACAAATTAATATTTGGTATAAACACAAAAAATAAAATGTACTGTAAAAAACAAGTATCGTAAAAGAGAATTAATAATTTAGAAGGCGTACAATGACATAAAAAGAATGTATGCTTAAAATATTATAATTATTCCAGCTTTGAGTGCATTTTAATTTAGAATACGTTGAGCATCTTTTAAAAGCCTTTTTCTTGTTGAGTTTACCACTGGGAATGGTTTGAAACTGTTGTGGACATCAACACGTGTACATCCTACATTCGGGCATGTTTTACATTGTTTTTTTCTTGCACAATTTGAATGTGATAATGAGTTCGAACTCTTCACCCATGGGGTGGTCACATGTGTGCAGTAAACAACAATATTGTGTACACCACACCGTTCTTAAACAGCATTCACATTAAGTGACCCTTTTACAAACTGAAGCGTTTTTGTTTCGGAACCTATTTATCTGTCTGTTCACATTATTTGTTTTATGAAATCTTGTATTAACCCATTTATGCCTAGTGGCCTCTCCCATCCTTCTTAATTTGATCAATTTATTTCCAACATAAGGGATGTCAAGTATGTTTATTTCTATTTAGAATATTTCTTAAAGAAATTCCTTGAAGAAAACAGCGCAGACCCTGATGAGACACCGCATCATGCGGCGTCTCATCTGGGTCTACGCTGTTTGCCAAGGCCTTTTTTCTAGACGCTAGGCATAAATGGGTTAAGGTTATAAAATACAATAACCCGAGTATACCTATACAATGTGAGTAGTATTACAATATGCAGCTTTTACACAGATGTAGTGCTTGATGGTATTAGTGCTATATTTGACATTCAACCTAAGATCTACGCATTAAAGCCCAATTGATACTCAAATTCAACGAATATTTATTGAAATATTTCGTAAAGTTAAGTTTACCCTAAACAATCAGTGTTCCTTATAGCATTAGCCACAATTTCAACCCTAGATGCGGTCTTGAAACATTGATTTAACAAGATACAAAATGCTCTTTTTTATTTATTTTTGTAGTACAATATATTCCATTGTAATTTCCCGCAAATATATCTATTCATACGACACACGAACACTAAATTGGGACATGAGCATGTGTTGAATATATTGTACCACAAAAAATAATAAAAAAGAGCATGTTGTATCTTATTAAATAAATCTTACCAGACCACATCTAGCTTTGAAATTTTGGCTAATGCTATAATAAACACTGATCTTTAATGGCTCAACTTTATTTTCTGATACAAATGTATATTTTAAGAATTATTCGTTGATTTCGATTGTTAATGGGGCTTTAAGGTTACCGATTGATGCTCGTACGCCACACACTTTCTTATTTGCATTCATATTTAGGCTTAGCTATATCCTTCAAATGATGGGAAAGTCACTATGTAGAAAATAAGCATTAACCATAAATGTTGTATTTTGAACTATGAACGCACAAAATGATTGTAAGATGTGTAGGAACTAAATCAAAAGGGCGATAGCCTGAGTGAATAAACCGTTAGTATAGGTTTGTTTGTGAAGTTCTTTTTAAATGTCCAATTTAATTTGATCTTGGCTAGTGTTGCACGGATTCTTAATAAGGCTATTCCGTAAACATGTATTTTGGTCAAAATAAACAAACACCTTCAACCAATTCTCCGCCATAGGGTTGATTCGTGTACTTTCTGTATTTGTGTGCCTAAATATCAGTTTAACCTCATTTCATTGGTATAAAGCATCTCAGGTTTTCCGTTTGTATACCTGTTTCATGCGTGTTTTTGTATACCTGTATTTGTTTACCTCTTTGGGGCGTGTTTTTCTGTCATCCAGGAAATAGTGACAATAGCTGATTTTAATTCATGTTTCGTGTATGAGTGCACGTTCGTATGTATATGGTATACATTTTCCGGTTGACTTTCGAAATGCTCGGATAAAGGCCTATTTCCTATCTTCTTAAGCATTGATACAAGAGCAGTGATTCGGTCACACGTTTCTTCCTTAGTCGTCTCTTCTCACTGGGGGAGTGTTTTGCGTAGGCGGCTACCATTCTTAAGAAGAATATATAGTTAAATCTGTAATTAATCTTAAAAGTAAATTGTCTTTATAAATAACGGGTTTATTTTAATTGTGTATCATTCATATATTAACGGTAAATTTACTACAGATTTTACCGCATTTATGCACGGAATACAAATGTGATTACATTCACATAAATTGTACGTGTTAGTACATATTGGAACTGTTCGTGTAAGTGTATCTGTGGGCGGGCTTGTTTTGTCCGCCCATTATGCAATAAAGGAATATCTGATATTTTTTTTATAATATTGCCATTTTTAAGCAACAATATTGTGTTTGTTCTTTCCTTCGCGATACACGAGTCCGTTCGGTCTATGATTGTTTTAAGTAAAACATAGAAAAAGGATTCGCGGGCGACATTAGTGCAGTATTTGAGCGTCGGCAACTTGTACCGTAGATCTCGAGTTCTACCCTAGATACATGTAGTAGCGGGACGAAAATACCGGCATTAACCCACAATTAGGCGAGAGTACCGATGTAGTAGCAAGGAAGCAGACATCGAGAGAAATGTATATAAGCTTCAATTTTACAATCAATATAAGATAAATAAATAGATACTTCACTCTAAAATGGTCAGATGTTATTCCCCAAGATGCCGTTTTTGGCCTGAGGCGTTAGCCCCAAGGCCATAGTACTGATACCATTTTGTGAGCCTATCCGAATTGGCTGGCTGCCAAATCCAAATTCCCAAAACTCCGATTTACCACTTAATTTATGCGCAATAAAAGTAGTTCTTCCCTAAATACAGAACATCACTATATAACATGACTGTGTCATAAAAAGTGTAAACAAATATTATTAAAGCTAAATTCCTTAGCATTGGCTACGATATAGTTTTTATTGTTTACATATTCATGCGAGAATTGGGCCCGTAAGTCTCGTTTACTTTCACTTTCGTTTTTCAACTTCCGGGTACATCGGCTATATCGTTGAAATGGATATTTGCTTTGCGTTTGGTTTTGTGCACAGGACTGGGGGAAAAGTATCATGTAGTCTCTTCAGGTCCCACATAAAGCAAAATGAGAAAAAGGAATGGGTTGATACATGCAGGTATAGTGATTTTACTAACACAATAACATATCAGTTGGTTTACGGTCGACACGTGTGAACGCTTTCAGATATGATATTTTTCGGATAGTGAACATACTTTAAATCTTTATAGTTGTAGAGTTCGTATTAAGTTAGAAGAAATACGGCGACGTTAATTTAGTTAATTGATTGATACAAACTGTATCCATTTACAAGAGAACACATATTTTATGACAGGATAATTAATTAAATGATCATATCTAATGAAATGTTTAATATACTATTTATACCAATATTTTATGCGTATTTAAAACGGAATTAACTCATTTCAGATGTGCAGACATGGATTTTAACAGGAATGACCGGATATGTAGCTGTCATTTGGTAGATGGTAAGAAAGAAAATTGATTAACTTTGTTTGGTTTTCAGAAGAAAAATCTGCTATGCCGGCTGGCCTGTAACCTGTATTAGCACAGAAGACCAACTGTTAATGACACTTATGAAATTACGACTGAAATGTAAGGACTTATATTTGGCAGTTGGATTCAATACAAGCAGAGCAACTGGTTCGAATATTATAAATACCTATAGTTCTGTGCTTCAGAAAATATTGTTAGAACTTCAAGGTATTTTACCTAAAGTAGGGATTACAAGCCAACTCAAATGCAAGGGATCCATGCCGAAGTCCCTTGCAGACTTAAGTTCTGCTAGAATTGCAATGGATGCTACATAAATTTTAAAGCATATTCCTTGTAACATGAATCATCAAACGCTTTCTTAAAGCAATTATAAAAGTAGACATACTGTAAAAGCTGTAACATAAAGTATTGCTTCAGATGGTGCATTAAACACTGTATTTTGTGAATTTAGCATAAGACATCAAACTGGGAATGGACATCATTTAGGTGTATGTCTCAAACAGAGCTATTCATTTCATGATCTGAATTGATTTTTGTAATATTTCATTTATACTTCAAGCTTAATAAGCCATTTTCCATGACTTTTCCTTAACAGTGATTTTATTTTTATCATTTTAACTGTACTTTTACGCCGCATGGACACAGTTTCATTTTATGAGTATTTGAAAAAAAAAAATCAATCAAAAATCAAGTTTTGTAGTAAAATCAATTTAAATAATGCTATAATATATGCAAGTACATAGTATCTATTTTAATAATAATTTGTCAAGCTAAATAAATACAACATGTAAAACTGCATATGATGCACTGTTGAATAAACACGATTACTTCCCAAAGTGATGTCTTATCCCAACCTCACATAATAGTGTGTAATTAGTTTTTTTGTAAAAACTTTATTCAGGCTCTACATCAGAGAAGCTTTTGTTGATCACTTAAAAATATTAAATCAACTTAAACCATGTGACTTGATTTTGGCTGATAGGGGGTTCAACATTTTTGATAAACTTCCTGCAGGTTTTAGAGTATGTGCACAACACTAAATTATACAAACTTGTTATGATTGCAATAATATGTTTATGGTATGTTTTTAACAGTATGTGGACAACACTAAAGTATAGTTTGTGACATATACACTAGTTTTGTATATATTTTATTCTGGTATTGCATGATGATGATTTATTGTGTTTCATTGACGCATTACAGTATGCTAAAGTATACATACTTGTTATGCCTGCAACAACACATGTATTTTTAAGGTAGGTTTTTAGAGTAAGTGCACAACACTAAAGTATACATACTTGTTATGCTTGCAATAATATGTTCATGGTATGTTTTTAGTAGGGATGTAATCGATTTCGACGATATCGCTGTATCAACGATATGCAATTGCCGATACGATATTAATTCCCATTTTGAAATATCGAGTATCGTTTATCTAATTACCTCACAGTTGAAAAGTACTAAAGCAGGCTGTTCTTTGTTTTTATATAGATTCCACTATATCATGACACAATTTCATTATTTTTATAACACTATTTAATTTACGCTGTACATGTTCATTACATCTAACAAATTAAGAATAAAGCAGTTATATTTAGGTATTTAAACATAATAGCCAAGAGATAATGTATTTTTATAACTTATTTTAAGCGAGTCATAGCACCAAACACCCATAAAATCGATATATCGCTTTATCATCGATATTTCCTTTCACAAATAGGATGATCTATGGGTACCCTAGATGTGTCAACATGATTGTCATTTTGATCGGACAATTTTTGAAGGAGTAATGGCCCTTTGTTACTTTTAACTATATAGAAGATATAGGGAGAAAATCTTGTTATCACAACTTCTCGGAAAATACTGGGAGGATTTTCACACAATTACTACAGGATGACCTATCGGTGCCCTTATTGTGTCCACTCAAATTTCATTTTGATTGGACAATTTATGAAGGAGTTATGACCCTTTGTTACCAGGTGCCGAGTGAAATAGGTGAGCGACAAGAGGACCATGATGGCATCATTAGCACTTTCAAAATGCCATAATTTTCATTAAATTGACTATGACAATAGTCTACCACACATAACTTTATATTTTTTTTTCTCTTTTTAGATCTACTTTTCGAAGAAAGGAAGAGCTAATGTCATAGCCAGGTCGTCAGCGTCCGCGTTGGTTAAGTTTTCCGTTAATGTCCATTTTCTCAAAGACTATCAAAGGTATCCACTTGGAACTTAAAATAGTTACTTACTATCGCAAGGGGAGTCCATACTGATAAGGCTGGTAACCATGTGACCTATATTTATGGAGTTATCTGCCCTTGTTTCGACTTAGTGCATAATAAAATTGGCAAATTCTCAATTTAAACTTAATTTTCTCAAACACCATCAACGCTTTCAACTTGAAAGTCAGCGCACTTGCAGAATATGATGACATACATCTTCTGACAAGAGCACATATCTTTATCCTTCATTTTGTACTAGTTATAAACCTTTTCTGATTTACAATTTTCCCCAAAATTGTCAATGTCTGAAACACTATCAAAGCTTTCAACTTTAAAGTCTTGTAGAATGTCATCACCTTCATCTACTGACAACAGGAGACAACTCTATCCAGCATTTTGTAAGAGTTATTCCCCTTTTACGACTTAGATTTTCCCCCAAAATTGTCAATTTCTCAAACACTTAAAGCTTTCAACTTGAAAGTCAACACTCATATAGAATGATTATGTGATGACCTACTTCTTTTGACATGAGAATACAACTCCCCTTTTCTCCTTTTTGAACTTAAAACTTAGTCTGTGTGAAGCACTTGAAGTCGAGCGTCCTGCACCCGTTGGCGATGCTCTTGTCAACACTTGATACTGCTTGTCCGGAGTATAAATGAGAAGCTTGGTATCCGATTTTAACTTAGTGATAGAAACCTAGCCTTATTTATGAATCTTCCTCTTCATCTTTTAAAAATGTTTCTCTGTAAAATGCAACCTTAAATCTAATATGTGATTTCAACTTGTTCATACATACATTGTTCTCATGCCCCGAAGAGAGGCGTCTGGTTTCTGAACTGTTCGTCCTAAAATTAAACGTTTGCCATAACTTCCATACTACAGAATAGATTAACTTGATATTTGTACACAACTCTTCTTTGCACAACACCTTCCCTCGGACATATTTTCTGATGACATTGGCCCTTGAATTCAAAGGTCAAAGCGTCCAAAAACTTTACATTCGCCATAAATGTGTTGTTCATGATTGGATTTACTTGATATTTGTACACAACTGCCCTTTGGACAAGACCTTCCTACTGACCTATTTTCCGATGACCTTGACCCTTTAATGACCTTGAGCTAAAAGGTCAAAGTGTCTAAAAATAGATAGGCATATCAAGCATGAGAAATATATTAAACTTTAACTTTATAAGGTCAGCATACATATACACTGTATCTGGCAGTAAAAGAGCGTGGATCCGTTTACATTTACTTCAGTTAAGTCACTAAACTTCTTCCCAACCACACTCAATCTAGCCCCAGGCCTTCAGCGCCTACGGCGCTTTGATTTGAAGAAGCCATGAAAAACACAATCAAAATCATATTCCAAAGGAATAAGAAAAATAAAGCAAATTTTCGGTGATTCGTTTTTTTGAACGTCAGTAGAGATTTTATTTTCCTACTTATTATAAAAGTATTCCACAGGGAATTTTACATTTCTGGTTTCTGGTTCACTAAAAAGTGTGTGTTATATCTGTAAAAAAAATGTCTGGTAATCGGGAACAGAACTGCTATTGTCATGGAGATGATTGGTTTAAAAAGTGTCCATAAAAATGTGGTGTCCAAATATTAAAAAAAATAAAATGTCTTCATATACGTGAGAAAGCTACAACTTTAACATGTTGTAACATTTATAGACATATTGATCTTTTAATTCAAATAGTAAACACGTTCTTGATTTATTTCTAAGTATTTTTAGTTTGTTGAAATATGTACTGATCATCAATTTAATGCCCAATGAACATAAATAAAAAACAACAACTGAAAAACACACCTCTCGCGCTTGGCATTTGTTTTTCTCTGTTATCGAAGTAACTGGATGACCGGCGTGAAGACAGGAGTGTTATTTCGCTTGTTTAAACATAACGTATGTTTTAGGCAACAGTCTATAGGGTCGGGTTGGGAATATATTAGGCCTAATGTTTTGTTTTGACTTATTTTACCAGAAGACTCATTTGAATCTTGGACTCCCACAGTAAGTATGCGCATGTATAGAACATAATGACTTACAAAGCTCTGGAGAGAAATCTTGAGAAGTCATAAAAGCCTTTACTGTACTTGAAAATGATGTTTTTGAACACATGGACCGACTACTCAAACAGAAGCTTTCATAATTTACTTATGAAGATTGGGAATATTTCAAAGGGACTTGTTCACAGCTTATGGTAGTTTTCGAAGAGTGTCAGTAAACGCCTTAACCACTTGGCTATTCTTACTGTCAAATGTGGCACGTATGCTTAAACTTAATCTAACGATAAAAAAACTATTCAATCGTTTCGGGTTTGTAACGCTTGAAAATACTTTCAGTATGAGTCTTCGTCCGTCCTGGCAATTATAGGTAATTCGCTCACTTATTAACAGTGTTATTTTATTTTTTGAATCTGTGACCAAAAAAGTTGGAAAATTGTCATTTTGACAATCTGTGAACATACCCTTTAACATGCATAAGACAAGAAATCCCAAATCTGCTATTTACCTCAGGATATTGATGTGATTGTATAAGAAAGGATTGCTATCAAAGAAATTTTCTTTTAACAGTTTATTAATACTCAGCACAAACATACGTGATATTAGTTTACAAATATGTATACATAAAAATGCACAGACTATGTGTCATGTGATTTTTGAGTGAGTGCAAACATATGTGACAACTTGAAACAAATGTACATGAACAGAAAACGTTGTAATTATTCGTCCAGACTTAATAAGAAATATGTAAACTACAATTTATTAAATCATGAGAAAACTAAAAATTTATGAGTCGGTGTCATGGTTTTAGTTTATTAATTTTTATTAATTTTGATTCATAGTACTGTTGGTCAAATATTGAAAGTTACAAATTCACTTTAACACAGCAATACGCCATCTGAATGATAGTTGATACATGATGTGAACTAATTCAAAAACATGTTTGAACATCATATAATTAAGTTGTGTGCTGTGGTATCAAAGACTACAGCTGAGATTATGGAATAACATATAGTATGTCTGATAGTATGTCTGAAAGAAACATCACTAAAACAAATGATTCGAGCAAATACGGCTCAATTGTGTTTGTCATACATAGGAGCTATTAACTTAGCATGTTGTGCAAATGAAATAGGTTTATAACGATCAATCGATACAGAGTCATCATCTCACAGGATAGACTTTATTACACTGCCTTTGAAGAATAGCTGGTAAGGACTTGTGTTTTATGCGAGTGCTTAATTTCACACTACTCTGGCGTTTGAAAGCAAGGGCTGACATGCTGTGGCTATGGGAATGGCGTGATTGTTCCCCTTTTTTAGACAAATTAGACTTTTGTGTAAAATTGCTATGGTCATGATCAGTTAGGAATGATGGGTAAATCGTCGAGACAGTGGAGCGGGCTGACGATGAAGTGTTTCCAGAAGCAAAATTTGCGCATGCGCATAGGTTTACGAAGGGGTTCAAAAGGAAATGAATGTACAATCGCCTGTAGCGTTCACAATAGATGATGTAGAAAATGATGTTCATTAGCACTGAAATTTGTGAGTAGAGAAGCAAGTATTTCATTGTTAAAAGGTGGTGCTTGTTGAAGCCTACACTTGAAATGTACAATGTCATGGCACCGATAGGTAACCATGTGACCAAAATGATCAAGACCGATATACTACATTTCAGTAATATTCTGCATTCTCTAAGTTTTTCACTCCGTTCTGATAATCTCTGTCTTGTCGATAAGATAGTTGGTGACGATGGTGTCTCAATTTTAATAACATTCGACTTTCTGCCTTGGTGAAAAGTTTGCATTACAATATTTGCTTTGTTTGTACGCTGTCTGACTGCTTGGTTGTTTTGACGCCTACACCTATCTTGATGCACATGCTGGACAATCTTGATGTAGCATGAGAACATGATACCAATAGGAACAATAATCAGAGTTATACAAAGTGTTAACGCTATGTCTGGACTCGAGTATAGGAGAGTGTTGTCCATGAAACAAATAGAGTTTGCTGGATTGTTTGTGCTATCTCTGCTGGCATACAACTTTTTACCCAAAGGGTATACAACTGATGACATGCTGAAAAGCCATATGCGGGCCAAGATTTTGATGTTCGTATTCGACGTTGTGACAGAAGACGCCATTCGCAACATGTTTCTGCATCTGCAAATACAACGGACAGCAAGGTTCATACAGATAGTTCCAGACAAATTCAAGCACTTTTTAAGCATTTTTTAAGGTCAAAAAGCAAATTCAAACACTATTTGCATAACCACTTTTTTAAGCGAACACAAGACATTATATCAGCAATGGAATTGTTCATAAGATATATTTGTGATAAAACAATTGCTCTCATAAAATCAGTTTACAGAATGACTAGATACTTGCTGATTTTCCACTCATATGATTTGACATGTTTACATTGAAACAGTTTTCAACCTAACCACTTATTATATGACACACCGATTATTGACAATAAAACAGTTTTCAGCATAACAACTTATATGATATAACATTGTGTTTCTCCTTAGGTCGGGGAAGCAATTTGCCATCTTATATGATGAAGTAAGCTGAAAGCTTGGAAAAATATATTTTCAACACTTTTACAATTGTGAACATTAAATTCACAGGGATTGTACTGAACTATAGTCGCCATGTCTGAAAATATGCAGTGGTCGCAAAAAATGCAATGGATTTAAAACACTGTGTGGAACGTCTAACTCAATTATGTTCATCATGTTTAAGATTAACTTTGAATTAAAATATGTTTCTACAAATTGATGAAAATGGTTAACAATAGCAAATATTATATTGGAATTAAAGTGCAGCGAAGAAATATGATAAAACTATGCTGCATCTTTTTTAAGTTTTCGTTTTATGCTAAGAAAATGCAGTGGGATATATATATAGATTCTGACGTTTCCGGGTAGAGTTTACAAACAGCAAAAAGTCTAATAAGTTGCCTATCGATACCGAACGATGAAGATACTGGCTAAAAGCGGTTTTGCCAATTTTCATTTACAACCTGTTTCGTTTCATCCACGAATCCACTAGTCGACCCATATCTCCGTTTAACAAACTACCACCCCCCCTTGGATTAATTTCAATCGTGGAACAGGAATAAGATGTTCACAATTCAGTTTTCCGATTTTCAATTTTCAAGCACTTTTTTGGATCCATTTTCAAACACTTCCCATGCATTTGTCAAGGTTATGATAAAAAAAATAAGCATTATAAGCACCCCATATCTTTTAAAAGCGATTAACAAGTTAAAACTTGATTTTTTTTAGCTCTTTAAGGTCTGTGCGAACCCTGGACAATACTCGTATTAAAAAAAGCATAACTAGTATTATATTAATAATATCATCTTAAAGTACATGCCTTATAATTAAACACATAAATGAAATAATCTAATTAATGACCACATCGTATGTAATAATTATTAACTAATGATGGGTTTACACTAATGGTAACAGGGCTTGATTGGATAATCCCATTGGTCAGCTGTAAACCCTTGAACAAATGACCCTAAACCAACTGAAAGGTAGAACAAACCATGTCGTACCATTAAAACTATAAAAAAAAATAATAAAACCATGTATATAACAAGACCACTGTGGTGTTGCCTTTAATGCAACACTATTAAGTGTATGGTTTAATAAACGATAGGAATTTTTCCCTCACCTCTCAATGGCAACACCAGTCGCAGAGTTTATTCCCGCCGCACCAGAGATGATGAACACGAAAGAGAATGCCTCGCACCAGCCACGCCAGGGCATAAGGAGCATCCAGAAGGTGGACAGGAACACGGCACCGCTGATCAGGATGTTGACGTGGAAGACGTGGTCTGACTTGTGGAGACGTCTGTGTCGCGCGAGCAGCGCGGCAGACGACAGTATCAAAATGAAGCCGACCACTTGGATCAGAATGGAAAAGATTATCTCTGGTCCTGGTGTGAGTAAGTTAAACAACTTTGGATGGCTGGTATTAGATGTCATATTTACGTCTTCACGGTCTGGATAAAAAAATATATATAATGACATACCATAATTATGTTCCATGTATTTGTTGTTAGACTATCAGATATTCAATGCTCATTATTTTAATTTTATATCCTTGCATTTTATTAAAAAAAAGAAACAGTATTTTAAATTGATTTACACTGTGCAGCGTATCAACTTTGTTATGAACATATTCACACAATAGTGTTTTGTCTAACACCAGATATATAAATTATTAATGCACTGTTATAAAATAAAACTCCGAGACAATTAAAAGAAACACAGTGCTATAGATGCATAATCGCTCCATACCTTCACATGTAAAATGTAAGCATCCTCGAAATGCTTCAACCAAATAACTAGACAGAAACATAAACACAATGTATTTAAATGAATAAACATGTGACTTCTATACATAATGTCATCGAATGGACCAATGCACGGCAAACAGTGAAAGGTGTTAAGTAAAAGACATGTCCTGGTGTAGCATGAAGTCACGTTCCTCGGACATCATAAATGTGTTTACGCATCGAAAAAACTTAAGATACGTTTCAACATAAACATATTTTGTTATTATTTGTGCAAAAGTATGATGAACATCGTTGATCTAGATAAAACGCAGTATTATGTGAAATTGAAATAAGATATAAATATGGGAATAATGCTGTTTGATTTATTTATTAATGTTGATAAATAATGAGTAAAAACATATACACCTGTTTACATAATTGCATCATTAAAATTGATTTTATCACAATACAGTATGCTTGTTTGGATAAAACCCCAAAAAATCAAATCGGGAATGTGGGCTCGACCACATTCTAAAAAACACATTTATTATAATAGAAAGAGATATTTAATATTACAAAAAAATACATTCAGAACATGAAATAAACAGGTTTGATTGAGAAAAACACCGATATCATGTCCATTCTAAGTTTGATGTCTTATTCCAAATTCAAATAATCATGTTTTTTATTTTAATTTTGACCACAATAAATTGTCATCGAATAGCCTTATTAAGAATATAGGCAACACTGACCAATATCGAACTTTATTGGATAAACGAGCCCTTGTGACCATATACCTTAATATGATTTAACAATAACAAAATAATGTTTGGATGTAACACAAGTAATACAATTTAAGGTTAAAAACAAGTATTATCGTAACAGAAAATTAATAATTTAGAAGGCGTATAATGACATACAAAAATTATGTGAGCATAAATTATTATTAATATACAAGCTTTGTTTGCATTATAATTAAGAATACGCCGAGCATCTTTTTACACAGATATTTATAGTTTGGTAAACCACCGGGAAGGGTTTGGAACGGTTTTGGACATCAACACGTGTACATTCTACATACGGACACGTTATACTTTGTTTATCTTGCAAGTTTTGCATGTGATAATAAGTGCGAACTTTTCACCCAAGGGTTGGTCACATGTTTGCAGTAAACAACAATATGTATTGTGTATGTTCTTTCCCTCGCTGTATACGAGTCGGTCCGGTCTATGACCTATCCATTTCCACCTAGGAGAATGTATACAAACAATAATTGGGGGTGTCAATGTTTCAAATGTCAATGATTCACTTTTTGATCAACATTACTATGAATCAAAATTAATAAATTAAAATCATGACACCGATTCATAAAGTGTAATAATGTAATTATGTTATAAAGTCTATCCTGTGAGATGATGACTCTGTATCGATTGATCGTTATAAACCTTATCATTTGCACAACATGCTTAGTTAATAGCTCCTATGTATGACAAACACAATTGAGCTCGAATCATTTGTTTTATTGATGTTTCTTTCAGACATACTATCAGACATACTATATGTTATTCCATACTCTCAGCTGTAGACTTTGATACCACAGCACACAACTTAATTATGATGTTCAAACATGTTTTTGAATTAGTTCACATCATGTATCAACTATCATTCAGATGGCGTATTGCTGTGTTTATGTGTATGTGTAACTTTCAATATTTGACCAACAGTACTATGAATCAAAATTAATAAATTAAAATCATGACACCGATTCATAATTTTGTAGTTTGCTCATGATTTACTACATTGTAGTTTAAATATTTATTATTAAGTCTGGACGAATAATAAAACGTTTTCTGTGCCTGTATATTTGTTTCAAGTTGTCACATATGTTTGCACTTACTCAAATATCACATGGCCCACAGCCTGGGCATTTTTTATGTATGTATATTTGTAAACTCATATCACATATGTTTATGCTGAGTATTAATAAACTGTTAAAATAAAATGTCTTTGATATTAATCTTTTTATATACACTCACATCAAAATTCTGAGGTAAATAGCAGATTTGGAATGTTTTGTCTTATGTATGTTAAAGGGCCTTGTTTACAGATTGTCGAAACGACAATTTTCCAGCTTTTTTGGTCACAGATTCAAAAAATAAAATATCACTGCAAATAAGTGGGCAAATTACCAAGAATTACCAGTACGGACGTAGACTCATACTAAAGTAAAGCAACGGTTATGATATATTGTTCAAATATAATCTTGGCGCCTCGCGTAGATAAATTATCAAGCGTTACAAACCCAAAACGATTGAATAGTTCGGAATGTTTTTTTCCGTTAGATTTAGTAACAACATACGTGCCACATTTGACAGTCAGAATAGCCGAGTGATCAAGGCGTTTACTGACACTCTTCGAAAAATACCCTAAGCTGTGTCCCTTTGAAATATTCCCAATCTTTATGAGTGAATTAAGATAGCTTCTGGTTGAGTATTCTGTCCCTGTGTTCAAAAACATCATTTTCAAGTACAATAGACATTAAAAAGGCTTTTAATGACTTCTCAAGATTTCTCTTCGGAGCTTTCATTATGTTCTATTACATGCGCATAATAACTGGGAGACAACTACTGGGAGTCTTCTGGTTAAATAGGTCAAAACAAAACACTAGGTCTTATATACGCCAAACCCGACCCTATAGACTGTTGCCTGAAACATACATTTTGTTAAAACAAACGAAATAACACTCCTGGCTACACGCCGGTTATCCAGATACTTCGATAACAGAGAAAAACAAATGACAAGTGCGAGAGGTGTGCTTTTAAGTTGTTGTTTTGTCATTTATGTTCTGTTCATTTGGCATGCACTTGATGATCAGTACATATTTCAACAAAATAAAAATACTTAGAAATAAATCAAGAACGTGTTCACTTTTCGAATTAAAAGATCAATATGTCAAATAATTTTACAACATGTTAAAGTTGTAGTTTACTCACTTATATGAGGAAATTCATTTTTTTAATATTTGGATGCCACATTTTCATGGACACTCTTTTAACCGATCATCTCAATGGCAATAGCACTTCTGTTCCCGATTACCCGACACATTTTACAGATATATACACAGTTTTTAGTGAACCAGAAATGCAAAATTCCCTGTGGAATACTGTTATGATAATCAGGAAAAAAAATCAATACTGACGTCATTAAAAACGAATCACCGAAAATTTGCTTTATTTTTCTTATCTCTTTGGAATATGATTTTGATTCTTTTTCATGGCTTATTCAAGACACGACATCTTGGGGAATAACATCTGACATATTTAGCGTGAAGTATCCTTTTATTTATCTTTAATCGATTGTTAAGTTGAAGCTTATATACATTCCTCTCGATGTCTGCTTCCTTGGAACTACATCGGGACTCTCGCCTAAGTGTAGGTTAATGCCGGTATTATTGTCCCGCTGCTATCTAGGGTAGAACTCGAGATCTACGGTACCAGAGGCCGACGCTCAAATACTGGACTTATGTCGCCCACGAATCCGTTTTCTATGTTTTACTTTAAAAAAAAATCAGAACCATCCAATTTTTAGTTGAAAATAGATTTTATATGAATTGGGAAATCAACTTCAACAATAAATCACTTTTTTTAAATACAAAGGTTATTTTAAAACCGGCGGAAGCACGATAAATGAACAAGAATAATGACATTTTGATAAAGTTTTATTACCTTCTTATGAATTTTTAAAAGGAATTAAATCGTCGTCATTATTTCAAAGAAATAAAATAAAATAATATGGTCCCCATTCAAAATGCCGAACTTACAAAACACAACTTTTCAGGGGGCTATTTTTTATAAGTTTCGTCAAATCACCTTTCATATAGTTGTTTACAAAACTATATGCAAAATACCGAAGTACAATAATATTCATATTCAGCTTCGCATTTTTGCATATTTTTATTTCCACCAATCACAGTTCGGCATTTTATCTATACATTTTTTATATAAGGAATTATTTGACCCTAGTACATTATGAGAAACCGTGAAAAAACGTTTCAGCACATTGATGGAATTGTGTGTTACTTCAAAAGTCAGTACACGTCCTTAAACGATTAATTGTTCTTTATCCAGAACGTTTGCATTAAAGCTTTATTGTGAAAGTATTGTGATTTTACATAAATGTGAAAACTAATTGCGGAACTAATTCAATCTAATGAGCACTGTCTATATGAACATACATTTTCCAGTTGTGTGTAATAAGTATAGCTTTCGAGTCACCCAACCTCCGGATCTACGCATAGTACACGAGCTTCAACAAAATAGTTCAGTTTATTATGCTCCCCTAAATTTTTGGGGGAGCATATATTCGCCGCTTTGTCTGTCCGTCCGTCCGTCCTAGCGTCCGTCCGTGCACATTTTTGTCCGGGCTATTTCTCAGCAATTAATGACCGGAATCCAAGTACTTTATGGGAAACTTCACTACCAAGAAAAGATGTGCATATTATCAGCCGGTTCTGGTCGGATGATTTTTCACAGAGTTATGGCCCTTTGAAATTTTCCATTAACTGTACATATAGTGCAATTCTTGTCCGGGCTATTTCTCAGCAACTAATGACCGGAATTCAATGAAACTTTAGGGGAAACTTCACTACCAAGAGGAGATGTGCATATTATCAGCGGGTTCTAGTCAGATGATTTTTTACAAAGTTATGACCCTTTGAAATTTTCCATTAACTGTACATAAAGTGCAATTTTTGTCCGGGCTATTTATCAGCAACTAATGACCGGAATTGAATGAAACTTTTTGGGAAGTTTCACTACCAAAAGGAGGTGTGCATATTATAAGCCAGTTCTGGTCGGATGATTTTTCACAGAGTTATGGCCCGTTGAAATTTTCCATTAACTGTACATATAGATTCTTGTCCGAGCTATTTCTCAGCAACTTATTACGGGAATTCAATGAAACTTTATGGGAAGCTTCACTACCAACATGAGATACGCATATTATCCGCCGATTATGGTCGGATGATTTTTCACAGAGTTATGGCCCTTTGAATTGTTTTGTCCAAAGTTATGCCCCTCAAGACGTTTCCTTTTATCTCAATATATAGTGCAATATTGTGACAAAAAACAACCTTTGGGGAGCATCACCCGTCTCCGACGGTTTCTTGTTTTTGGATAGATGTTGGATAGTAATGTGATTTTTAAAACGAACACCATTTATTATATTTCACATGCGTTTTGATAAGGTTATGCATATATTTCCCTTGTGTCGCGCTTGACTATGCAAATTGATTCGTTCTTCAAAATGTTTGGGAAGAAAAGTCATAATGTAAATAAATACATTTCACGTAGAAGATAAATCTCGGATATCAGAGTGCCCAATTTATTTAAAATCTCCGTTATCCGACGTGTCCTCTATCGAGAATCAAAGTGTCTACAAAATCAGGTATAACACCTATTAAAACATTCTCTTTCTTCGTTCATATTTCATTAATACTATCAAATTTGTATAATGCTACTTTACTCTTCATGCTGGAATAGCAAACACTGTCTTGCAATATTTCTACGTATTTTTATTTTGTTGAAATGTGTTTTGATCAACCGATCCATGCTGTTTTTCGATGGAATTTTCTCATTTTTGTCAAAACTTTACTATTCTTAAGTAAAATTATTTCTTCAAAATACATAAGGATATGCCATTTATCAATTCGACCATGTCCCGTGTGTCAAAAAAAAAATGTTCAGGATATACATTTTTAAAACATTGAGGAACTCACCTCTCGCGCGTGGCTTTTGTTTTTCTCTGTTATCGAAGTGCCATCCGTAATCAAAGTATCCGGATGAACAGCTTTTGTCTAGAACAATATTGAAAATATTGGTTCATTAATATAAACTCGTCATTTGAATCGGTTATATAAGAAAGAGTTTATAATGCTTTTGATCCGGTTATTTTGAAAATACGTGTAATACTAACTAGATTTTGTTTCCAGAAGGCCCGGGTTAGAATCCCGAGGAAGGCAATTTTTAGTTTACTTGCCGTTTTAATTAGTTCAGACTTTTTACAACAGTATGGAATTGTTATTGTACATATTTGATGACCTTTTTTAAACAAAATAATCGTTGAACAAGCCCCTTTAAGAATGGTGTGGTGTAGAGTTCAATGAACATAGTTGTTTACAAACATGTGACCAACCTCTGGGGGTGAACAGTTAGCCCTTATTATCACATTCAAAATGTGCGATATAAACAAGGTAAAAACATGTCCGTATGAAGAAAGTACACGTGTTGGGTGTCCATAACATTTCCAAACCCTTGACAGTAGGATACCAAACACGGAATCTTAAAAACGAAGATGTTCGGCATATGCTTATCTATAATGCACACAAAGCTGGTATATTAAATAAAATATGAATGTTTAAAGCAGTTTAACTAATAAACTTTATTAGAATAGCACATATGCCAGGTATGTAAACGTTCATTAGATACCATTATATGCTGGAACATGTTTTACATTATATACTATAAATGTGCGTTTTAAACATCATCAAGATATACACCATCGATGGTTAATTTGATTCAAAAGGTATTCTGAATGATCGCAATAATGTCGTTTTTACATTTTCCTTGTATTACCATAAAAATTGCGGGGTTTGTTTGCACGATGCGCAATACATGCATAACAATTGACATTAAATGTGTCTGTATCTACTGATATAAATTGCAAAATGTCATAACAAAACCAGCCTTTATAAATATATTAATGTATGCAAAATTTTTGGTTTCGAAAAGTGTTCAACCAACAAAAAGTTCAATAAAAACAAAAGACTATCGCGTTAAAAAAAACTCGGTCCCATAATGTAATATTAATGTTTGACCAGCAGCTACAACTGAGGCAAACCCATCTAACAATAAACATGACAAAAGCGTATATCTTTATGTTAGTATATAGTTTTTGTTTTCATTAGATCAGCTGATCATTAAGAATTTCAGCTGTACAAACAAGTGCACCTTGCGAGTACTGGTAGAGTAAACTGAAATACTTAATAAAAACATATATTTTCTTCGTTGTTATTTGAAAATCAGTATTCCATTTTTTAATTAATGCTCTAATTTGCAAAACCAATATTGGTCATAGAGTTTGTGGCGAACATTTTTTATGTAATAAAATGTTACGTTAAAGAAAAGATTATTTTATCGAATGTATTAGATAACACTCATAAGTGGCCTTGTGTGTAAGTTTTTGTTAAATGTTTGAATGTAATCAGATGGAACAATATTGTAAATACGTATAGTGCAATAAGTTAATGCAATTTCACCTTCATTTTTCAAACACTTGATCATCGGTTAGTACTTTATTCAAAAACAAGGTTTCGGTGTTAAATTTCTACCTTGATAACATCTAAACCATACCGACTATTAATTATTATCATGGCTGTTTGTGACTACAGGTAAATATTATTGTTGACGTTTCTGTGAAAACAATAACACCATCGTGTTTACCAATTTTGAATGTTAGTTACTTCCGGTAAATAGTATTGTCAACGTTTCAGTGAAAACAATATCAACATTGTGTTTACCAATTTTGTTTGTTAGATTTTAAACTTGTAAAGTGATAATGGACCTGGCATGCACACACAGCAGGGACATTTTACTCCCTGTTAAAATCACTTTTATAATTATCAAAATTTGCAACTTTCCAACATTAACCAAACACTGACCTTTTAAGCATAAATATACATAAACATGTTTATGGTGAAACAGAAGTTATCTCACTAATACTGGCAAGCTATACTGCCGTGTATTTTACCACTCGCTCTTCATTTTCACAGTTTGGCCGTGTTTATATGTATTTCAAGACCGTGTTAACATGTATTTCATGACCGTGCTTACATGTATTTTATAACCATGTTTACAAGTATTTCATGACTACGTCTACAAGTATTTCATGACCGGGTTTACATGTATTTCTTTACCATGTTTATAAGTAGTTCATGAACATGTTTATGTACATGTATTTCATGACCATGTTTACACTTATTTTATTACCACCGTGTTTACATGTATTTCAATACCATGTTTACAAGTATATCATGACCATGTTTACAAGCATTTCATGACCGGGTTTACAAGTATTTCAAGACATGTCTACATGTATTTCATGACCGTGTTAACAAGTATGTCATGACCATGTCTACATGTATTTCATGACCGTGTTTACAAGTATTTCATGACCTTGTTTACACGTATTTTATGACCACCGTCTTTACATGTTTTTCATAACCGTGTTTACATGTATTTCAATACCATGTTTACAAGTATATCATGACCATGTTTACAAGCATTTCATTACCGTGTTTACAAGTATATCATGACATTGTAACATGTATTCCATGACCATGTTTACATGTATCCCATGACCGTGTTTAAATGTATTCTATGACTGTGGGTACATGTAGACCATGACCGTGTTTACAAGTTTATCATGGCCATGTTTACATGTATTCCATGACCGTGGGTACATGTAGCCAATGACATGGTTTCACGTTGTCCATGACCGTGTTTTCATGTAGCCAATGAACGGGTTTCATGTAGTCCATGGCCGTGTGTGCATGCAGTTCATGACCGTGGGTACATGTAGTCCATAACCGGGTTTTCGTGTAGTCCATGCCCGTGTTTGCATGTAGTCCATGACCGTGGGTACATGTAGTCCATGACCGTGGGTACATGTAGTCCATGACCGTGGGTACATGTAGTCTATGACCGTGGGTACATGTAGTCCGTGATCGTGGTACATGTGGTCCATGACCGTGGGTACATGTAGTCCATGACCGTGTTTACATGTAGTCCATGACCGCGTTTACATGTATTGCAATAGTTTAAGTGTCCGTTTACGGTGAAACATGCACTTCTTCTTGTCTGATTTGCAAGTTCGGTTGCTGCGGAGAAAACACATGCAGGCACATGACTCCTTTTCTTAATAGTAAGCAAAATATGCTTAATACAGAACTAGTAGTCTTGTTCAAGGCAAGTGATTTACAAATGTATTTAGAAATATTAAATATGCTATTAACTATACCTATTGTATTACTAGTCCAGCGTTGTTATAAGGCATGTGACTTTCTGTTGTATTTAGAAATTATTAATATGTTGGGAAATATGCTAATTGTATGCCTATATATCTATATATACCATGCATTAACTTAAATGTAATTAACACTAGAGTCACATCTATGATTTAAATAAAATGTAAAACAGAAGTTTGTTTCTAGCTTGGTACAGAAGTATCCGTGTGTATACAAAATTGGATGTAAATACATATTCTTGTGCAATATGTTTGATACAACAGAACCTAGTAGACTTTGCCTTTTACTGTTAGTTTAAATTTCCGAACAATTAAATAATAATTTAATACAAAAAAATATGATAACATGTATTTTCTATCAAGCCAGTGAGCCGTTCTGGAACTGGTACCGTTTAGTCGGGGTGGTGATCGCCTGCATATTGGACCCCATTGTAATCGCCATCATAGTGCTCCGCTGCATATACTAAAAGAAGTAGACTATAAAAGGGCGACTACGGCACACTGTGTCCATAAGGTCGCAGAAATGCATATACCATTTCAATTTCCTTTATCAAGCTTTGAGAACATTCAATCATGAAATGCCTTCCCACGCGAAATAAAGGTCTTCAGTCTGTACATCGTTATGACGACGGCATCTTCAAGGGAGTGACATATAGTGACTGTCCTGCCCATTCACCGGTCTTTCCATTCGTGACATTTTAGGTATATTTAAGCACCTCTTCAAGCACCAATACCACTTGCTACATCTCTTGGATACTTGTGTGTTGTTGTTTTAATGCTTTCTTCACTCTACCCAATGTTATTTAATACCCGCACATACCCCGTGCTAATATTTGGTATGTATTTAAAAATTTATATGGTCTTTGCGCACTACTGTATGTGAGGACCTGGGCTGTGTCTGCTTACTTTCAATAGTTTTATAAGCAGAGCCATTGGCTATATTTCATCAAGCTCCTAAGAGAAATCGTACTACAAGTTCTACTTCAGGTGAAATTTCAGATTTTAATTTTCTTTGTAATATCCAATCTTTGTCTGCTGAAAATGTTGAAATATTGATTTGTGTTTTAGCATATTTTTTTACTGTAAATGTGCATATTATAAGGATATTAAACGTTAGCAGAAACTGGATTTAACATGTCGTTGCAGGAACTGTCATTTTCTATTCGATATATGGATAAGATATGATCCTTTGCGCCCAAAGCAAAACCGAAACAATCCAGCTAATAGCTATCATTATGAAAACCTTGTTTGGCGATCGAATTGTCCTATATGCAACAGGCCTGGGGACGTCAATTTAAACAACTGACGAAACGGCGGGCCGCCGATGTGTTGGTCAAAGTGCAATCCAGAAAAAAATAGCACACAGTACAGCTTCAAACGGCCAGTAACCAATAAACGTGTACACGCTGTACAAAGGTCTCGTGACAAGGCCTATTCACGTATCAGAAACAGCACAACTTACAAGAAAATAATAACTCATAATGAGTAGACCTAGACANATGATGAAAAATCTAATAATGAACATTTCAGGGCTTTTTCCAGCCATTTTGGAAAAGGAGTCTGATATAATCGGGATTTTTTAAATCGATAAAATGGCGTGTACTGTACATATACGGTCTAATTTCATGCAGTTCATCTTCATTATGACCAGATTCGTCAAAAAAGTCAATAATTTTACATAAAAGTATTGATGTAATAGCAATGAAGTTGATCGTCTCGGCATAATAACGCATGTTAAAAATAGCGGATGTACATGTCTGACGTCACAGCAAGGGAGGTAAGTCAGTCCAACTTTTAAAAAACGGTACGTTATTGGACGAGTTACCTGGTGATTTATGGCATAAGGCGTAACGTCTAATTGTTGCAAATAGAGTGATTCCGCATCTCAAACAATTATCTTTAATATTATAAAGTTCCCAAAAGTGTTAAAATGGACATTTACGCGTGGTATGAGCAACTGAAAGCGCTCGTCCATGTAATGTAAAATAAACATATTAATAATATTTAATATTAATGTTTATAATAACTATAAAAAACATTCGTTATATATTGCCAATAGATTGTAATGTGTTGACTACACATTGCGAAATATACGTTACTGAATAAAAGGGACCTTTCGCACATTCTCACGTAATGAGCTTTGTAATTCAATCATTTTGTATACAGGCTTTTATACAAGTCATAAGTTAGAAAGCATTACTGACGTTTATGTGCGGTAAAGACATCCGTTGAGATTTCAATTATATTGGGAATGACGATGGCTAAATAATTTATTTTGTAATAACACGAATGTTTGTTTGAAGGTTCTAATTGTAGCGGAGAATGTTACCTTCCGGGATTTTAAACAATATACACTGTCATTAATACTATCAATAATCAGACATAATAAATAACTCGCTTATAACACTCACGGGAGGCTATGCTTATTATGTTAAATGTCTTAAAAAATAACAGGACAATACGCAACTCTTTTAAAAACACACGACTTTGTAAAAAGCGCCACTCTGACACTCTGAACGCAATGCGTTAAGCTCACAAAAGCTGCATCATATCACATTATTGTTATAACAACCTCAATCTGTTTCTGTTCTTTATGAGATGCATTTAATTACGTATACGTTTAATGACTCTTATCACAAACGAATTTTACATTGATTTAACTAGAAAAACGAAGCACAACATATTTACGAAAACATATGTGTTGTTCAATTCGCACATAATACTTTCTGCGAGCTTTTTAATTTAAAAATGCTTATATACTTAGTCCAAGAAAAAATCAAAATTATACATACACTTTGGCCACGTTAGCTTTGTAAGTTTTTCAAGAATGTGTGCAGCTTATAAATGAGTTTCAACATCAGGAAACGCTATTACATCAAATAATATAAGTACCCTAAATGCATATTTTTTTATATAAAATACAACTTTTCTTACGGCGCATGGTCTATTTTCCTACCCTTGTACCAGTACTAGAAATCACACACGACCTTGTGCATTAACACTGGTAAATATGCAAGCTATTTTCAACTACAAAATACTATAACATTCATTATACATTAATTTTACTGCGTAACTTTTGCAATTGTCACCTATTGTGTTATTTCAGACTCATATCGTTTTGTTATTTTTATTCGACAACGTAAACAAATAAACACGGAGAAAAGCAAATACATGAAAATAGATATGTTCAGAGAGATATAAGTAAACATGTTGGGACTCTAATATAGGAACGTAAAGATAATGTGACGAGGTTTTTAACAACTAGGTTATTCAAACAGTAAGAAGGTAGTTAAGATGATGTTTGTAAAACCCTGCTTACATTCTACATAGTAAATGTTCTTTGTTTTCTACCCAATAGAGGATATCCGTCATCAAAATGAACTATAGCTGACCGAAAAAGGATATGATGAATTCAAGCAACGTGAAATTATATATTCGATTATAGTTAAAAAAAACGGACAACAATACTGTATAAGCTTTAAGTTGCTTTATATCTATGTTTAACTTCAAAGCTGGTTTATCTGTGGTTTGTTAATCCCCATCACACCAGTCTGGCCTTCTCACTTCGACCCAAGACGCAGTATGATCGCTAATCGCAAATGCTCCGTGTGTTTAGCGAAAACGCATGTAAATTGCGCCAACGTCAATAACGCTAAAAGGGCGACTACCTGGGCTATGTTCAAAGTCAAGCTAAAACGACGTAAGATTGCTTTGATCATGCTTAAGATGCAAAAGCAACATGTAGAACGTCAGGGATGGAGTCCACACGTGCTAGAGTCGATCCGTTATCCTGGTACGAGGATAGCCTTTTAGTCGCGACTTGCGTTTGTTCTCTCAGCCACGTAACTATAGTTTCTTCTTTCTATTCGCCCCTGACCAGCTTTCATTTGTTTACCGGCAATTTAGGTTTAACGGAGGTCCTATTGCAGTTGTCGACAACGACAGGTACGACTATTAAAAAATGCCCGCCGAAAGTGTACGTTGCAAAGCGCGTAGAGGAACGGATTCACGGTGCAGTTGCTGTACAAAAGCAAGGTGACTGAAAGAAATCAAGAATTACACAGTAAAACTCTGTTTTGTTCAAAAATCCATCTTATAAATACACCATCATTTTTATATTCAATAACAATAGTACGTGATACACATACAAATTATAAGTCAAAATCTCACACTGAAAGTATTGACATTTCGTTGTAAGACTAGTAGCATTTTGATGTGTAAACCTATCACATAATAAGACACCGGAATGATATTGTAAATTAATTCGAAATGCTCTCGGTCCAAAAGGATCACTATTTAGTTTCAATATTAATATGTATGAAGACTGTATGTGGTTGCAATTTAAAATTAAAACATTACCAACTTTTTCTTTTCATCAAGTCTTATATACATGTAATGAAGCAACTCACCAATAATCCAGGCGGTGTCATTTACACACATAGAACACAATGGATCCAACACGACGAGAACGTAATATGGCACAAACAGGACAAAAAAGGCAATTAGAATGGCGCTGAGAACTTTTGCAGTTTTACGGTCCTGTTTCTGTACTCGATTTGAACGGGGCCGTTCCTTGCCCAAGGTATTGACGTGATCATTCAAGTTGGTTTTGTGACCTTGGTTATCTATGATTGCAGTAGTTATATCTGCAGCAATAGCAGGCGTTCTAGTAATACCGTTTGCCTCTGATAACATAACGCTCTCAGACTTGTGCACCGTCGTGATTTCAACAAAACAGCCTTGTCTATTTGCAGAATTCGATATGTCATCGTTCATATCAACGCCACACTTACAACAAATTGAAATCGCACATCTGTTAAAGCAATATTCGCATTTCTGTTTGTTATGAGTTATGCTTTCATTAGACGAATGAAATTCATTTGATACCAGGTTAGCTAAGTCCTTCCTTCGCAGCAAAGTATTGCGATAAATGCACATATACAGCACTATTATCATCACCATTGGTATATAAAATACCAATAATGACATTATTATTGGAATGGTAGGATTAGAACGAATGAACTGTACATCGCATACTGTTGTAACTGTCTTTTGTCCTTCGATATATGGCCAAGAAATGATCCATGGCACAGCGAGCAAAAACGAAACAATCCATACAATGGCTATTGTAATGCAAACCTTCTTTGGTGATCGTCTTGCCCTATGTACTATAGGCCTGGAGACACCCAAGTATCTATCGAAGCAAATGACGAGAATGTGTGCTACCGATGAGTTCAATTTTCCCCGCTGAACTTAACATATCGGACGATGAATTCGTAGTAGTCCTATTATATACCACTTTATCCAGCATGTTTATCTGAACACTCTTGGAAATAAATAAATGTGTATACTAAAGAATTTTCCAAAAAAGCGTTCAGCCCTGATGACTTTACATTAATTTGTATTCCGGAGATTCAGTCAATGTGCTATTTGCGATGTTACTTATTTGCATTTCTCTTGTGTATTGGTGCTCTCCGATTGACGAACGAGTTTTGACAGGAAAATATGGACTCTTCATAAAATAAAGTCACGTAATCAATAAAAGCATGACAATATACTTCAGGGAATGGCTGAATAATGTTTATAACTGTCTAGCATGTAACATATTGCGTTTGTTTCATTTTAATCAGTAACAAATAATTGAGATACATTATACAAATCATAATTGAGATACATTATACAAATCATAATTGGATGATTGACAAATTATGCGTATACGCAATAATCGTTTAGAATTTCGAAATGGGCGAATAAAAGGTACGAAACGCAATCGAAATAATTATTTGAATTGATCTGTTTATTAAAGATTCATAGTAACATGAATTAGAAAAAAAGGCCTAGCAAGCAAGATATTGGACTCGGATAAGGACACTTGGCTTAATGGTCATGTTATATATTTAAGTTATAAAATGCGCTACTTGCCTCACTATAAGTAAAAAGTATATACTTGCCTGAATTTCATTCACCTTGCCTCGGGCTTCAGACAATTGGGTTATCATGAAGACTGCTGATGAACTTTTGCATACAATTAGACGGATTCCCATTTGATGCATGAGTCTTATTCAACTGAGCTTAACTTTAACCCTTTCTTTCACTGAAGCAAAGTGAAAATGGCTACGGGTATATGCAAACAGCATAAAACCAGAACAGCCTGCGAGTTACTCGCAGTCAGTTCAGGTTTTATGATGTTTGATGCTCATCAGTATCTTAGGGTTGGAAATGAAGTATTTGCAGTACTGATACATGGCAAACAAAGATACAAATGGCTCAACCGTATTCTGAAAATGAACCATATGGACCGACTTGACATACTTGATTTTTGGACCATACAGACTTGATAGATACATGAAAGGGCAAACATTGTTATGGGGCAGAAGAAATGTTCATCATTCATTATACAAAAACATTGAAATTAAGGCTGAGACTGAATATGAACATGGCAGTTCATTAAAAAGTAATTGACTGTACACTACATTATCTGTATTATTAATTTATTTTGCATTCATTACGCGAAATAATTATTACTAGACATTTATCTTTTATTTTAAATAACACACATTTTATGGACGGCAGAAAACCTCGTGTCGCTTCTGGAGCCTGTTCTTTGTCGTGATTTTGAAAGTTAACATAGCATATCCATCATTAAGATTTAAAATTGGCTTTCATAATTTAAATTAATTAATTTTAATTCTTGTCATGGAAAATATATTATTAAAAATACTGATTTCTTATGTTTCAAGTAAATACATGTATATGCTCTGAGTGTTAACACATATATACACACCATATCCATAGAAGTAATAACCTCCGCGATCCGCACCATTTCACGGTAGAGAAATCCAAATGGTGTACTTATGGATGTGACTTAAAGTTGGGTTTAATTTTTAATTATTTAAGTCATAATGATTTTTTCCAATCTGTTTATTATCAAGATGCGTTGTTTTTATTATGCTATATATCTTCTAATAGTTGTAGTTTTCATTTTTTATACTTGAAGCGTTTAACTAAATTGACATAATAATTTAATGAGATTGATTGTTAATTGATTTTTTACATTTTGTGGCATTTAATTCTTCTTGAAAGAAAAGTACACGATTAAAATATATTTGAGTATTTTAACTGTATGCATTTCAGATTTCAAAATGAGCTTTGGAAAAAAACATACGGCTATAATACACTGTAACCTCATTTCCATTGAGGGGAAGTCACTGGTTTGAATCATACAGGTGCCTTCCATTGTGCCGCGTTTGACACTCCGTTGGAACGTAATCTTAAACTCAAAGAAAAGACTGAAAATGTTCCATTTTGATTAATTTACTGAATTTGAATCAGGTTTTTAATGTACCTTCACCATAGTGGTTAAGGCATTTGCCTGTGTAGCACAAGTTGCAAAACTCTCACGTTGCGTGGTTTGATATGGCAGATTGCCTACCCAGCATCATGATGAATCAAAAGGTACAAGTTTACAAAACAAATTAGCGGAAAAAAACCATATAATTCGAAAATTTTGAATACAATTCGTTACAAAATAATGACGTGTTTTGTGTTTGTTTTAGGTATGTGCATACATTGGATATAGCATTTGTGGAAATGTTTTTGTATCTTTAAAGTTAAGCAAATATCGTCGGCAAAAAACATGTAGTTGTATAGGTATGTCGAGTTTATTGCTTATTTACATAAAATTGGAATATAAAGTTTAATAAAATGACAATAATTTGTGTTTGAAATCAAACGCACATAAGAATTAGTATTCAACGGTCGATTACTCTCTGATTCTGAACGCAGCGGACTAACCTGACAATATTGCGCATTTCAACCCTTACATGAAAGTCCTTCCCTTTCTGTAGTTAATTATCATTGTTTANTTTACTGAGGTCCTACTATGTACATATAATTACCGCGAGGCATGTTCAAGATAAGACAGTTCTTATTTATAGGACTAGTAGTACGTCATACGATTTAAGGAAGACTTACCTTTGCGTACATATGCAAAATGGACACGTTAATTGACGTAGTAGTTTAGAAGTGGTATGTAGGTTATCGGAAATGAGCAATTCTCAACATCTTACCACTAGAACGAAGTTTCCATTTTCAATTTATAATTACAAATTGAAATTATCGACTTGATAATGACCGGCAGAATAAGTGTTGGAATAAGTGTTTGGCTAGTAATCGCAGTAGCTACCGTCATACAGTGTTCGAAGCATGATAAGACCGAAATAAACACCAAAAATGGGGCTTCCGACGAGGTCTCCGAAGTGGTTCAGCGGGAACTGTCTAGCCATGAGATGAACCTTCTGCACAGCCTTATGACGGACCTACGACAACACTATAATCAGCACTCGGATAATAAGAGAGTCGAACCTGCGACCAAGAGACACTTTAGATCAATGAGAGGGATATTGTCCAACGGTAGGTTGTGTGAACATAATGAATATGCAACATTAGAAACATTTGAAACGGGAATACATGTACAAGTTGAAAATTGTGATTTGCTTCATGTTAACAAATACATATAATTTTGTTATTTTCTTTTGGCAATTTGCAGGTGAGTTAACAGCTCAAACGCAATATAATAAGTTGGATGAGAAACTCATCGAGATGCAAGCAAAAATTGACGAGTTGGAGTCCAGTTCGAAGAAGGTTCTTGCAATCAATCAGGGTAAGTTTTTGGTGCCTTTTGTTTCAATTTGTTTTATGATTTTGATCAGTTTTAGTTTATAGTTTGTGTTCTGTTATACAAAAAGTAGTGGATAAGAACAAGAATTTCTCTCCAGATTGAGTTAAACTTCGCTGTTTTGATATTTCAGTCTTCAGAGACTGTAAGCTGTAGAGCTAGGTTTTGTTATGTGGTTGTAGCTTAAAGCATCTTTTTTAAACCTTTCAATTTTATGTAAATTAATCGCTAACTTGGTAGTTTCATATATTTTATGGATGGAGCACTTGTCTGTGTATACTTATAACAATAACACTGAAGGCGTAATTATTTTTTTTTATAGATTTCCGACACTATTACACTAACATTGTGTGAGTAGAATTCGATTAACGCGTCCCGTTTTTGGCATTCATAATTTTTATTTCATGACTACATAGGTTCATTAAATTGAGATCGTTTTAGTCGCGCATTTAGCTTGTGATTATTATGGGGGAAGTGTTAGTTTTGGCTAGCCTTCTAACCGGTTTAACCTCTCCCCAAAGGAATTGGCTTAACCGTTTCAAGGCGGTGACTGGGTTTATGCCAGTTTTTTTTTTATTTGTAAAACATCTCAATAAAGTTTTATTTTTTTAAGTGTAGCTCATCGTTGAATAATGCTATGTATAAACAACATATTGATGCTACAAACCGTTAACCACATTCATTATTAGAAGAAAATGTTAGATAACCATCAATATATACACAAGTGTTTTATGGCCGGCATTGTCACAAGACTACACAAAATACAAATATTATGCACTTGGTGAAAGAGTAAAAGCATTGTCCTTTTTTTCAGACAAACCTGAAAAGCGCGCACAGCAAGTTGGACCCCAAGTTGCTTTCTATTCCCAACTAACTCAAGACCCGGGCAACATTGGCTACCATCAGACCGTCGTGTTTGATCACGTGGTAACCAACATCGGGAACGCCTACAATAAGTTCTCGGGCATGTTCACGGCACCAATCAGTGGAACATACGTCATCTTCTGGTCCACGTTCAATCGCGATCGTACACACTTCCCATCCGAGCTAGTTCACAACGCCAATGTCGTAGGACAAGCATGGTCGGATGCGTTTGACCATAACGATGGTGCGATGGCGTCAAACCAAGCCGTGTTACAGATGAACGCAGGGGATGTTGCCTACATTCGCGAAGGGACTTTTCCGCAGTCAGCCATCTCACACGGGAATTCCATGACTACATTTTCTGGATGGCTTTTTTATCCAGCGTAAAATGTTTTGTCCGATTGTGATGTTAAGTTAATAAAATCTAAAGTGTACGTATTTGTCAAAGTTAAGTTTTCATTTTGATCAAATAATGTTCCAATAAGAAACATGCTTTACTTTTCATATACAGGTAAAACTATTGCTTCCAATTAAAACATTAACAACAAAAACCATGACTTAAACCCCCTCAACGAGTGCTGTCTGTCATTGCAAGCTATGTCCATGGCCAGCCAAGTTCCAGAGCACATTACTAAGGATTGAGTGGATCAATGCACGTTCAACTTGTGTCTTGCTTACGGAACCTTCATTTTGATGAATGAAACGATTTAGAAAGGTGGTAAACATTCGTCCACAAGAACAATTCATTCTTCTGTCATGTAATTGGCTAGATTCAAAGCACATCACTCAGAAATAAGTTTGTCCCAAATATAACCATTAATGGCGGTGTAGTAAGTTACGTGTCGATTATTTGATTAACAAACGACTTTCTTTGTTTATGACATAAAAAAGCTATGTGCAATGCCTCGTCAGGAAAAAGAGTTAAGTATTATTTTAGTAATATGTTGAGACTTTATCACTTGAACAAATATGAGGATTTGAGGATTTAGTTTGATCAACAAACTAGTAACAATCTATGCAGTCGTGAAAACCAATCGAAACTAAGTCAACTATTATTTAAGTTATATTTTAGTTGCAAATCATTGTATGCACACGTGCAAACCGATCGACCGACTCAAAAGTCTTAATACACCATCCGTCAAACTTCGTTGNGGGGGGTAAAACCATACGTTTGCTATTTCTTTGGCAATACACTTTTTTTTTACATTATGCAACGACATCTCAGTAAGTTATTGTTGTAAGATATTGTTGTAACACCCTTTTCCAGAATGGTGCACTTAGTTAACGACAAAACAGGGTATGATGTAAATAATGAACACAAAAAAGTAAAAAGTATTTTCGTAGTGATCTTTATAATGTATACTAGTCACATCGCAACTTTCTACTATGCCAAACAAACAGGTACTTAGCAAATGTATCTCGCTTAGGTGCAAATTTGGCGCAATTTGTTCACGAGTCTCTAATAGCAAAGAGTAGAGAGCGCTTAAATTACAAATAACCTGTGATTTACCGCAAGTTTATTCTGGCATGGTATACTAATGTATGTACTGCACGTTTCTTCTATAATAATCTTAACTCGCTTACTTGAGAAAGACGACACGTTTTTTTTTAATCGGTGATAAATTTTGTTTTATCAGGTAACAAACGAACTTACTTACGCTTACAGTTCTTAATATGACCGCCGGTGCCTGGACGGTTTTGGACGGTGTTGTCCTTCAAGCACAATCTTAAAACACGTAAAACATGTAGAGCTCTACAATTTGATGTTAAATACCACACACAACCCTTTTTGGGGTTTGAGAACCTGTTCTTAATCGTTTGAATATTTATGTCTTTACAAAGAGGTTAACATGATCATAAATATGTTCCGTTGAACAGGATCACAGGCCTTTGATGAGAGAATTAATTCATTAATTTCTCGAAGAACATATATACAATTAGTAAATCTTATTAAAGAACGCTGAGTTTTAAATATGATTTTTGAAGTAATTTGAATTGTACATTTGTGTGAATGTCTATGCGGTCAAAATGCACACTTGCACAGCATAGACGATACATATAATCGTAAGTTAGCATGTCTGTGTTAGTATACCACCGTACAAGTAGTGGGGTGTGGGCGAAACCGCAATCAAACTGCCATTCTGTTCATCTGTCCGTCCGTCCGTCAACGTGAATGTTATCACAAACTCAAACTAAATCTCATGCAGATATTTTCATATTTTGATGGAGTGTTAGTGGATTTTAAAAATGCGAAAAGTTAAGATTTGAATTTACTGAATTTGACTTAAAATACCAGATGTTGCTTTACATGCATAAAATTGTTGAAGTATAAAGTATTTCTATGCGCACACTATGTTATTGTCGTTTGCAATTGTACAATTCGCCGAAAATACAAATCATAATCATATGAGCTATAAATACACACAAGTTCGTTGACTGTGACTATTATCGTCGAGCAACAATACATATCATTTTCTCGAAGTCTTGTTTTCCGAGCGTAATATGCTTGTATCTTAAAATAGTTGGCGTTGATACCCGCTTTATGAGGTCAAAATTACGCTTGTGCAAACGCAGCTGGATCCCATCATATGACGTCGCGTTAAAGAGCTTATTCCCAAATAAATTGGCGTATATTTAAGCGTTTTAACAAAAAATGAACGTGTTACACCAGTTAAAGGTAATCGGTTTTAGTAAGTCATATAATTATTGACTAAAAACCATATGATATGATCTGAAATTCACCGAAAACACAACAACAAATAGTCCTCGGATCGCTTCGAACGTTGCCATAAGTACAATTTTCGAAATCCCTAAGATACTTGCTGGCTATCAATTGTGTGAGTAGAAAGGGACGCATCAGCTAAACATGCGCTGTTATTGATATAATCTCTTTATGTACATTCAGAGAGCACAATTTTATGATCTTAAAATATCATAACGATCACAAACAATTACTAATTCAAACCTCGAGAATGAAAGTAGATAAATAAAGCGCAATACGCACTTCTCGCTTTTAATATTGCCTGATGGGCATTCGTCGGATAATTTGATTTCTTTGGTCTTTGACAACGAGATTCGTGATAAGAATTTACAATGAAAGTCTGTCATTCTTCAAACTTTTAGCATATGTCCCCGATGAAACGTAGGTTTCGTCTTAATCTTTCAAATTATAAACGACATGCAATTTTTAATGAAATCTACAGGAATATTGATAGTTTTGTGCAAATTATTTTCTGTTCAATTACATTTTTGTTCTAAAACAAACGATAAGTTAACCATGCGCGTTGCATAAGAAGGAAACTATTTAACAATCGTCGGATTCTGTATCAACGTTAAATCGGACGATCAACAAACAGTGATCATCTCGTTTAGTCATTAAGAAACAGTCGGTTGACAGTTGTTCGAAGTGCTTTGAAACATACGCAATTATTCTCTGTATGGTACTAGTTTGAATAACACCCAGCGAGCGTTATATACTTGTGTGAAGTGCAAAAAACTGATTTTTGCACAACGATAAAATGGATAACGTCACTGTAAATGAGACAAACTGGAATCTAGATGACTATATGTCCCTTGGAATCGTAGTTATCTCAATTTATTACATCTATGTTGGATTTTTTTCGCTGATGAGATCGGCATCTTTTATTGGAAATGGGCTCATATTTGCCGTCGTTATATCTAAACGGAAAAGTGGACTTTCAGCAACGTATTTCCTTTTTGGAACTCTGTCAATGTACGACTTACTAGCTATATTCATCCCATTTGTAATGATGTATGAAGGATGTTTTCCTATTAATACGGAGTACTTGATAGAACAGTTGCTTTGGTTTTTCGGCAAAACGTGTATAGCTCTCAGCTCCTTGACTTTGGTTCTCATATCAATGGAACGACTAGCGAGTGTGTTGATTCCGTTAAAAGTAAAGACTTTCGTCACTTTAAAGACATTAATGATAATCGAAATCGTATTGGCTATTGTCATAAGTGTTCTTCGGTACTACACGGAGGGCATTAGCTACTACGTTGAAAACGAACCTGCGCATAGTGATCAAACAAAACAAGTATTGCCATCAACAGCCTTAGAAGTGTTGAACATTTTAACACCGTTTGTTGTGATAAGTGTATCTAGCATAATTATAGTAGTAAAAATTCGCACCTCCATCGGCAGAAACGAAAGGCGAATTTATTCTGTTACAATGAATCTTCTGGCAGTCAACGTGGCGTTTATTATTACACAGTTCCCGCAGGTAATCTTTATATTCGTGAACGAAGAACCTGAGCTGACGAAATTGATGCCTGAGGCGCAAATTATTATACTTTATTGTTCAAATATACTTAGGTATTCGATTCACGCTATAAATTTCTACGCTTATGTATTGTCCGGAAGTACCTTCAGAGATGATGTGAAGAAAATTATCTGTAGATCTGGACAACGTAGTGTACGATGAGTAAAGAAGAGGGATATACAATGTTTGAATCACACCATATTATTTGATTGTATTGACAACAAACCTAGAGGAAATCATGTTGGTATTTTACACAGTTCTGTTATTTTGTTCAATTTACATATAATAAGTGTACCCAAATATGCAACCTGTATAAAGGAAATGGCACAGCTCTGATGATTAGAAACTTTATGATTAATATGTAAGACTTGATTGTTACCGGAAATATTTACCAAAATGTATGTCGTACTATTGCATTACTTAAATGTTAACTAATATAACTAAAGTAATGACCTTGTCTGTAGGAATCCAGCATTTGCCATGAACCGTGTTGTGTTTGTCTTTGTTATTCACGTATTATGTTAATGTCGTGCGTCAATAAATTATACAGCCTATATGTCAAAGAGCTTTTGAATTAATACTCGTTTATATACACGATCATTTCATTATTGTCAAGGAAAATCCACCTCGATGCCAATGATATTATATCATATAACTTTAACATTTTAAACCTGCAATATAGAACATTGAATACAACTTAGTTTTACTTACATGTTGTCCAATGCAATTTGTCGTAAAATATTGGGTCGATTGTTTATTCTTTACTGAAGTTGTATGTTTTGCTTAATAGCACGGCGTGCAGTATGTAAAGTTGTTTAATTGAAAGTACAATTGCCCTCAGCATACCCGCGGCATATATTACATCATGTAGCTGAAGCCAGTTCAGCATGCTTTCTTGGTATTCATGAGTTTATATGACAAAATATTGTGGTTGTCGTTTATGTTTTGTTGTGGTGACATAAAAGTACCAAGAATGAATGCTAGACTGGTTTGTGAAAAAATAAATAAATATGAAACAACAAATATAAAATCGTTTATATTGTAATATTTTACCACAGTGATTAAATAGTTTACGACATACTTCTTAAAGTAAAACAAATAAATATATGACGTGCGGGGATTTAAACTAACGCCGGAATTAAGAGCCAATAAATTAGAGCTTGTTCCAAAAAACATATGTTACCTCTACACAAAGAACTAATGTGTATCCTTCGGAGACCGCACGGTGTGACGGAATGTGCGAAATAAGGCGAGTGTACACAAGTGCGTTACATGTTGTAATCCTTAATACCAAAGATTGCTTATATATTCGCATTATTAACCGATTAACCATGTGCTGTAGTGACATGAAAAATAAGTTGAAAGATGTAACTTCGAATTCAGAATCTGTTAAAACGCAAATGTGCAGCCTAAACGAGGGACTTCTAAAACGGTGGCAATCCTTCTCTGAATCAATGAAAAACCAGATGTCTAATATTACAACACAACAAAAAGAAACTGAAATATCGCTAAATAAATTCATGGCAACTCCTACTAGATCGTATGCAGAAATTTCAAATGACAGCTCTTCCAATGTTCCGGAGGCACATTCTACGCAAAATAAAGATCAACGTTCCAGTACTGAAAATTCAAATAACAGCTCTTCGGTGGTTTCTGAAATACATAATACACCAAATAAAAATCAAAGATCAAACCAAACAGTAACCAAACAGACGCTTATCATAGGAGACTCCATCTTGAAGGGGGTAAACAAGTCTGACTTGAAGACGGACGTGGATGTTCTTACTTGCCCAGGAAAGAAACTTCGCGGAATCCAGTCAAATCTGAGTAGCGAAATCGTTTCAAAATACAAGAACATCATTGTTTATGCTGGGGGAAACGATGCTGCTTCCGGTTCTGCTCAATCTACACTTTACAATGACATTAAATCTCTTATCCTGGACATAAGAAGAAAATCGGAATCGTGCGCAGTATATTTGTGTACTGTTTGTCCACGCATAGACACTGACGTACTTCCGCTTAATGAACTATTAAAGCGGACTGGAGAAGACCTGGAAGTACGCATTATTGATTGCCATCAGGCGTTTGTATTTGGCAATGGGGACACAGCCAGCCATTACTACCATCGAGACGGCATTCATCTCAATNTGTTCACTGATTTGCGACCATATGGACACTTATGTCAGGAATTAATGCGCACGAGATATAAATTGATTGCGATCATACAACTATACATCTTGTTATCACGTCAACGAATGTATACATAGTTATTTTGCAAAGAGTGTACCTACCCAGCGACCTATTTGTTTGTATAGTTCCCTGACCTACAGATGTTAACATTACAATCCGCCACGCAAATCACATCGCCACGCAAATCACATCGCATAACCCTGATTGGATACGGATGATGTATTGTTTTATACATTGTGTTAACATTAACATAAGACACACTCGGTTAATTTAAACATGCACATGCAATCATTTGCTTAAACTTTACTTACACAGCCAAATGTGTTGGTCATACATCCATTAAAATAATTCAATCTCCTAGGTCATACATCCATTAAAATAATTCAATCTTCTAAAAACGCAGACAATTTTGCAATTACACAATTTCTTTTTTAGAGTAATTTTATGCAAACAAATTTCGCTCAAAGTCACATAGATATAATATCTGTCTTATATGCATTCATATATTGTCATAAAGATGTATGGCCCTTTGAGACTGTCTACATTTAGAACTATAAGTAATCGTTGAATGAATGAATGTCACTCTTTAATATTCAAGCAATATAATCTAGCATTTCATCGCGGTGCTTCATATGTGGTTTGATTTCGTGTGTGATTTTGTTCGGCAATATCGAACTCATATTTGTTTTGAGAGCTATTTAAAGACAAGGTAATAGCTGTAAAGGCGTGCTTATTCAACCGTGGTTAAATAACACGTGAATAGCCAACTCGTACTGTTACATGTGTTGCCGTACGATTCGTGAATACTGTTTTATAACAGAGTACCAATTAACACCGACGAGTCAAGTCAGATATAATTAATGTTGTTAACTAGTTTTATGTGTTAGTGTTGTCGTGGAATAATGCTTTATTTGTATTCTGTATCGCTGACTCGGATTTAAACGTGTTGTCATTCAAGGCCAGTGGTAACGGGTTAGACTACACCTTAATATCGCACACGAAACGTTAAACGTTTATCATGTGTACTGATATACAAGTTTTTAAAGTTTTGCGGCGTTCGCTATATAGTTGTACAGATAACACCACGCGCTTTGCACTAGTAAAAGATCGCGATACCATCACATGTGTACTGACTAAGTCATGGGAACATAGCAATCTTACACATATGGGACATTCTTCCGGATAGGCCCGCTCTGTTTAATTTGACATTTGCAGATGAATATAAACAGATATTCGCTTCGATACATGTCATTTTTTGACACTCTGTTATATTAAATTTAAAATAAACTTACTGCTAAAATGTCGGATACGGAGAAGTTAATTAACAGGGAAGCGTCAATGAGTGTAAGTGGTCGCACACCACAAGAACCCGGAACCTTCGACAGGGTCATCCGACCAATGGCAGCGGAGTTTGTCGGAACGGCACTATTCGTGTTTGTTGGGTGTTGCGCATTGAACAGCGGCGACCTGGTTGCGGCGGCTCTAGGGCACGGGCTTACAATCGCGCTACTCGTTGTCGGATTCGGCGCTTTAAGGTTCGTTTTCCTTATGAGCCTCGTTCTGTGAACATGGGGCTAAATATCTGCGCGTAAAGTGTCGTCCCAGATCAGCATGTGCAGTCCGCACCGGCTAATTAGGGATGACACTATCCGCGTAAACTGGATTTTTGCCAATGCCGTCAGATTTATGTAATATATTTTAATAGTTGTATCACCATGATTATTGACCCTGTAATATATATTTCTTTTCAAAAATCAAAATATTCTATTTAAATTGTGATTTTATACAAACAAAAATACCCAGATAAAAATCATAAACATCAAATTATATCAGGACAAAAACAATGTGAGCCTCGCTCTGGGAAACCTTACCCTATGCATATGCGTAAAGTGTCGTCCAAAATAAGCGTGTGCAGTCCTCAAAAACTATTCAGGGGCGACGATAACCGCCTAAACTGGAATTTCGTTTAATAGAGACTTCCTTTGACCGAAACAATTCATTAAAGCGGAAAGTGTTCGGATTTCACAGACTTATGTGGGATGACTCTTTACGCACATTCATTCATTAAGCCTAGTTTTCCCAGAGGCTTATATGATTTGATTTTTCTGCGTGACACATCTCGATACATAAATAACGAGTGTTTGAAAAATTGTACATATTGTTGGATCCTTGAATCATATCTGTGCTGTATTGTTTGGTCATTTTTTATGAATTTTAAAATATAAAGTGCGAGTTGGCAGGTTTCCTTGTGTTATACTTGAGACGGGGAACATGAAGTGAGGTATATTCGCATTGGAACGCGAATATTACCAATACAAGTAGTTCAATATTTGCAAAGGGCTAAATTTGTTTTGATAGCACGTTTTCGTACGCGCTATATCAGATTTGTGCTTGGAAGCATTAGCATTGTCGATGCATGACTTATTTAAATGTTTCGTGACCGTTTTCTTTAAAAACCAGTACTTTGTGTCTTTTGGGAGAGATCTAAAGAACGCTCCTAAAGAAGGGATCGAACCCGTGACCTCCCGGTCAATAGGCGGACACCATATCCACTACGCCACGGCGACCAAGACGATGCAACTGACACTCGTATTATGAGCAAATCTATACCCAATCGTTGCATCCCGTGTCTCCACATTTGTGTATTTTCAGTGGTGCACACTTTAATCCGGCTGTGACCCTCGGCGTTACCGTGGGAGGGGGACTTCCGGTGTACCTGCTCCCGTGTTACTGGATAGCTCAGCTAGCCGGGGGCATACTCGGGGCCGCCATTGTCAGGGTATATTATTATTGTTTTCTTACTTCTATAAGTCGTGAAAATTGTATTTTCCAGCGTTTAACATTATTGGTGATAACGTTTTTTTAGATGGCGTCCAGTGAATAAATGTTTAAGCGTATATAACGCCTTTGTGAACAGTAGTCTAATTTGACCATTGTCAGTTTGATCATACCCTTAATAAAAAATAAATAAATCCCTTTCTCCAAAACATTTGTTTGATTATGCAACTTGAAATTATGAAATTGTTTGCTCGCCTAGGCACCGGTTCATACGCAAACCATTTATGGCAGGGTTTATATGCCGCTATCTTCCCAGTGAAAAAGTAAATGACATGTTTCCAGATTGTAACATTAAATTTTCCAAAAATGTATTTATGTTAAAAAATGAACAGATTGGCAGACAGAAACATTTTAGTAAAGAAGGTAACTTTGTCAAGAAACCCAGTTTGATGAATTAAAGTTAGACTGATCTAAAGCTATCTATTTATTGTTTTATAGCATATGCCAAAACATAAGATGTAAAATTCCGGATAATTCCTCGTTTAAAGTTACATTTCGAGATATTAAAGGACCCGCCACCTTTTCCAAAATTATATAAGAAAACTGGTAATAGACATATTTGTTCGGTCGATATTTTCACATTATTATATTATATTATCGACAACTTGCCAACACTTGAGACAACACCATAATTTATTGATCACGACCATGCAATACAATTAGACTGCTCATGTATACTGTTCTAATCAGATCATGTAACACATATATGTTTACATTGTATTTATTGTGTATTTTAAGTTGTATAATAATTATCCTCACTGACATTCATTGAATGCGTTACATAGATTAGGTGTTCGAATCGTTAAACAAAAGTAAATGGAACAATATTGGAACGAATCGGTTCCAATCAAATATGATAAAATAATACGATACACATTTTCACAAATCAAAGTATACCGTATACGTATTTACCGTAAACAAATGTTAATACTCGATTTGCATTTCATTAGAACAACGAAACGCAACACAGTTTTCTAACATCGGTTCCTTGTAGAATTTATAAATGGAGACATCTGTATCTTAACAGAAGTCTTTCCAAGAATTCACATCAAAACAAAATGAGCCTCGCTCTCGGAAAACCGGGCTTAATTTTTGTGCGTGAAGTATCGTTCCACATTAGCATGTGAAGTCCGCACAGGCTAATTATGGACGACACTTTTCACCGAGACTGGATTTTTGTTTTGAAGACCCGTCCTGTAAACGAAAAAATACAAACAAGCGGAATGTGTCATCCCTTATAAGCCTGTGAAGACTGCACATGCTAATCTGGGACGACGCTTTACGCACATGCAATTAGCCCGATTTTCCAAGAGCGAGCCTCACATTTATATGAACTCATATTTCATGTTATTAAGATCATATACATACGGTTTGACAACATTTCTCTCTCACGAGACTGTTACATTGACCGTCCGTGGCCTTTTATCGCGTTACGTTATCAGCGTTTCCGATTATCAAACGTCGATAAATGGTGTAATGGGGTTACTAGCTCGTGAATGAGCTCGAATAACTAGAACTTTTTTTATTAGTGTTTGCATAACACACTTATCGAACAATTTAAGTATGTATTCACGATTTTTATGTCAACATTTTTTTTAAATCTTTAACAAACACATTGATATAAAAATGGAAAGTTAAATAAAAACTAAGAATACACTGTTANCCCCCCCCCCCCCCACGTGGTTTCCAAAGGCTGGGACATTTACGTTTTCGAATTAGAACGTGAGCTACTTTTTGGAGTGCCCCTAGAAAGTAGCTCAATTCCAATGTCGTGCTTTATACTTTTGAACGAAGTGCCTCCTGCCGATTTCGTATCCACAGTATGTTTTAAGACGCACGAGTAGCAAGCCTGACACTATCTCATAAATAGAACGCCATCTTTCAAAACAATGAACTTTTTCTTGCTAGTGTAAGGATTTATTTGGGTACTTTCCACTCTAATACGCGCTTACGTGTCTCTCCACATCACCATTACCTTTGATAACTGTTGTTTAAAGTCTGTGCTAGAATGATGATATAGATCAGCATAAACTTTGGACCACGAATCTTTACACTAAGTAGCATTAGTATCCTCCGCCAAAAGCGGATGAATATAGAATTGGCGTTGTCCGTCCGTCCGTCCGTCCGTCCGTCCGTCATTCCGTCCGTCATTCCGTCTGTCACAAAATTTTGAAATTTGCGGGGGATATCAATTCAACGAATTTGCTTGATTAAATTCAAGGGCACACTGCCGTCTAGCGTGTACGCAACTATTGGCGGCGGGACTCATCAGCTCGGTAAAGACGTCACCGCCGGATGGGGCTACTTGATCGAGGTCGTCTTGACAACGGTGCTTGTACTTACTGTGTTGATGGCGGCAGTGAATAAGCAGACACAGTCAAAGCTGGCTCCTCTGGCCATCGGCTTTGCCGTCAGTGTGGACATCATGGCCGGGTATGGCCGGTAGTTTGTAATAAGATGAAAATGACCCTCGATCTGGGAAAACGGGGCTTAATGCATGTGCGTAAAATGTCGTTCCAGATTAGCCTGTGCAGACACTTTCAACTTTAATGTATTTTTTTGCGTTTAAAGGTAGTCGCTTCTAAATGTCTATGCGGAAAGTGTTGTCCCTGATTAGTCTGTGCGGACTGCACAGGATGATCTGGGCCGACACTTAACGCACATGCACTAAGACCCGTTTTCTCAGAGCGTGGCTCAAATGTATTTGTATTGCAATTTAATGTGCATTTGGGATGCTATGAAGTAAGTTAATTTGTGTATACAATTCAATGTTTTGTGAATAACTATGAACCAATTGGGAGGTTTCGAGCTTCAAAGATTTCCATTGACCGGTTTCACTTGTTTTGTTTTTGGTTGTATGTGTTGTGTACTTGTCATAACTGGTAAATGTGTTTTGTGTCATACTTTCGAGTAATTGCTAGCTTGTCCATAAATAAAGGACTACCTACTGTTCTGTTTCTATCCTGCTTGTTCAATTGACGTGTCAAGTTGTTTATATTTGGGTGTAGGGTGGTAAAGTAATCTACGACGGAACATGACAGTCGGTCTTAATATATTTAAAGCAACAACTTCGTTGTTAAACACATTTCAGTAATTGTATTCACTTCATTTGAATTATATATGATTCACTTAATTGGCATTTCATGTGGTCGTTATACAGAAATAATGTTTCCTGTTTCAATTAGTCATTCTTTTTCATAAGGTCAATTATTTTTATGTATAGAAATTAAGTTATATTAACGTATTTAAATAAAGGTATTTTAAATTTTGAAGATATTTTAAATTCAAACTGTAGTCAACATTTGTCATAATATTATTTATATAAAATGTGATATATAGTTCAAACGGTTTAATTATTTTATCTGAAGATGTTTTGTTATATTAAAGATTTTTAAATAAAGGTTTTCTATACAAGACTCAAAGATTTTAATTCAAATTGTAGCCAATATTTGTGATGATATAATTTATATAAAATGTGATATTGTTTAAGCGGTCCTCTAACCGGTGCTTCGATGAATCCAGCTCGTTCGTTTGGTCCAGCCGTGGTTGCTAGCTCTGTTGTGCAACATGCGTGGGCATATCACTACATCTACTGGTTGGGACCCCTAAGCGGAGCTCTCCTAGCCGCAATACTTTTTAGGTAAAATACGCGTGATTCCACTAAATTATGTTGTATCCCTCAATGGTTCATTCGAAAGCAGTGCCTTTTTATGAGTTCCTTTTTTCTTCTGGTATAAAACCAATTAAGAATCGCCCCCATGCCTTTTGTGGTTAGTTTCTGTATTCTATGGATGTGCTATTATGTACACGCCGGATCATACTGCGTAATCTGAAATAGAGAAAGGGCACAAAAATGACTTGAAAGCTGCCCGTTTCATAATCAGACCATATGTGAACTAAATTTAGTATAACTTACATATAGTAAGTTATATTGTTTGACCAATTCTTATGTTATAGTTTATATCTACAGTTCAAACAACTTGATCAAACCACGCAATACCCTAAAGTAAAATATATAAACAAAAGCATAAAAGATGCGAATAGTTCTTCTTTGGATTTTTTAAGCGAGTATATACGATTTCATTGTCAACATTTTATACTCGCAATCTTACGCCAACCTATATATATTTATGACCGTCAAATGTTTAATAACATTAATTGGCAATCTGTTTATGGTACCATCAATAAAATAACGTTTCGGCAGTTATATTTATAACGAGCATGTTAAAGCCGATACCTACACATTTGACTCGTATTTGTTATAGAACCAAACTTGTGTCATATACACGAATTTGTGAATACTAAATGAGATTTCCTAACATAGAACATGTCCTGTGAAGCAGAAAAGTATTCGCAATTGAATACACATATTCGTTGTTTTATTTCCTGGTTCTACTACTTCTGAACTTGTATTATAGTTTTTGATTTATCAACATGTTATCTCTTTTGAAAAAGATAAGATCGTATATACTCGCTTTGAGATCGACTCGTTCAGTCGTTCTTTTAATAATACGTTTATTTCCAAATGTGATACGGCAATTATTCCTTAAAATATCCTAACAAACACAATGGCCGTGGTTACGACTAGGACACGCATTGCCATTAAATATGTGCAATTTGTTTCACATATGAGCCTCGCTCTGTGAAAAGGGGGTTTAATGTATGTGCGTAAAGTGGCAACACTTTACGCCTAAACTGGATTTTAGTCAAGAGTCTTCCTTAAAACGAAAAATATAATGAAAGCGGAAAGTGGAGTCCCTGATTAGCCTGTGCGGACTGCACAGGCTTATCTGGGACGACACTTTACGCACATGCATTAAACCCCCTTTTCACTGAGCAAGGCACATACATAGATGTCTTTTATATTTCAGACTTCTATTTGCGAGCCCCAATAATCGCTGGATATCGAAGCAAGAACCTTTCTGACTTAGCCGGAGAAGTCAAATATAACTGTTAATACTACCGACATGACGAGCACTTATTGTGAATGTGATAATACGTTGCTATACTCACGTGTATAATAAACACTATTTACGTCAAATGTGTTTCCATAAGCTATTACCAATGCTATCATTATGGACTTCTTATGACGTAGTATGTATTCAGGGTACACAATCACGTGATAGTGTGAGGTTCACTGTTGTTGAACAGTAACGTATAATGTTGTAAATAATGATAACTATTATTTTTTGTGTGAGGAAATGCATAATATGGTATAAAATAAATAATTCTGTCAAGCAGATGTTATCGTTATACTTTACTCGTATTAAAGGAACAATAATAGTAACATAAGCATATTGGGCCAATCGAAATACGCAGACGTACTTTTCGCAATAATTAAATAATGTTTCTATTATATATGGAAACGGAAACACGCCCACTGTTATCGATAAGGAAGGCGCCTATAAAATCTGACCACGCCCCAGTGGTCATATGATCCATACCCGTTACGAGTAAAAAAAAAGCTATAACTGTCATAAATATCATTACGTAATGATGAAGTCTACTTATCGTGGGTTGAAATCCCAGACCAATAACCTTTATCGACAATCATCTAAATGGCTGGACAAAAACAATTTGATTAACTTGAATAAATAATCTTATAAAAAAGAAAGTACATTTTAGATGAGTATTAACGGAATGTTATGCCAGCTTCCGAAAATGACTGAAACCAAATGACACCCTGTCGACTATTGCCGAAGACTAATGAGTCACTGGTTAATAATTTTGCATTATAGTTTATTACCACGATTTATAACCATTACACATTGTGCACAGCATTTTCGACAGACTGCGTTGTCTTTTTGTTATATCCCCGTACAACAATTTTCGGATCACCTAAAGGGTTTTCCAGCAAAAAATGTCAGCTATGCTCAAGACAGGATATTTTTGTTTGTTGAATGGCAAGACAACAAATCATTTCTACAAAGCAATGTAGCTTTTTTGTAGTTTACCAACACTTAATTGCATCTGTTCTGCTCCCCATACAGAACTTTCCACAATGTTTTAGTTATGTCAAACTTGACACTAGGAAATATGTCCTACTCTTAAACAGTTGTTTTACGTTAAATGTTCATTAACTGTGACGGATCTTGAGCACAATGGGCAAATAAGTCAATCTTTTTTCTTCAACGTCCTGGTATACATTGTTAAGGACTTTGAGACGATAAAACCAGTAGTTTATGGTTATAGGGTCTTTATGAAGCCTTAAATGTTACATGTTTCTTAAATTCGTTAAGAAACAGATAACTCATTTGTTAAAAATAGTTAAAAAAAATAAAAGTAACCAGTTATACCATTTTGATTTCTGTTTAGTATTGATGCAGATTAGAGACGACCCAGTTTTGTTAATCAGTGCTTGTTGTACAATACACTATTAGCACGTTTAGAGCAATGCTAGGCCTCTGGTTCTATCCATAGTAGCAGACAAACAATTGTTTTGAAAAAAAGTCAAATATTTCCTTTTAATTTGCTTGATTTATTAATGGTAGAATTGTGGAATGGTAAAATACACTAATTTTATCAAGATTCCAAGATTCCAATTCATAATGATAATTTATACCGTTCTTATTGTTGATTTTACATTCTATAAATCTGTTGTTGCATATGTCAACAAAGTGTGTGCGCGCATACTAGTGTCGGCTTAAACAGAGTTTAAAATAATGTATTTCCGTGACTGATCGAAAAAGGTTGTTATTGAAAAACGGTACTGGGGTATACATGTATTTTATATCATATTCATGTCGATCAGTCACTGAGTATGGTCAATGAAAGTGAAATTTCATAAAAAAATGCTCTATAACTTCAGTCTCTAAAAACAGATAAAAAGTCACCAGAATGCACGATTTTACGTTTCATTTTCAAAATTGTCTAGGGGGAGGACATCCAATCCCCCCCCCCGATTGCATGAGGGGAACACCCCCACCCGCACCTACCCCCATCGCCACTTCGTTGCTCAAAAACAATCGTTGATGGGAAAACTCGCACCCACTTTTCAAAACCCTGGCTACGGGCCTGTGATCTGTATAAACTAATATTGCGTAATGACTTAAAATGTTTCTCTAAAACAAGAAGACCAAGAGGTGTAATATTTGGCATCATATTAATGATGGTCTTTTACCAATTTTATTCAAATCCCGTCCCATAGGGCTGAAACTGCCCCCCCCCCCCGCGCCTTCGAGCTTTATATTGTGTCGCGTTCTGAGAAAACTGGACAAAATGCTTGTGCGTAAATTGTCATCCCAGATTAGCTTCTGCAGTCCGCACAGGCTAATCAGGGACGACAATTTCCGCTTTTATGGAATTTTTCGTTTAAATGAAGTCTCTTCTTAGCAAAAATCCAATTTAGGCGGAAAGTGTCTGGGACGACACTTCACGCACAAGCATTACGCAAGTTTTCTCAGAACACGACAAATATGCTGGTTTTTTACCAAGTTTATTCAAATCATTCCCATAGGGCTGAAACTGGCCCCGCCCTGGAGCTATATATTGTTTCCCTTATATAAACTATTACAACACAGTTCGAGAATGTAAAAACACATTATTGTCAATATGAAGTTGCATAGACTGCATTCAAGTGAATAAAATGTACAATTATAATGGTTAACTATAGGATTTATTAATTTACAACTCATATTTGAACACATTTATCAATGTTGTCAACTTTGTTGACTGTGTTGTAATCGTAGAAAAACCTTGTTAGCACTCTAGTCATAAATTCAGCTTATGTAAAATGTGAAATAAGTCTTAAACGTATTGAATATACCATTTGCCTTTGACTGCACTGTTGTTCATGCTAGTGCAGTAAACTTGTGTGTATTATATGCGCGTGTGTGTGTGTGTGTGTGTGTTGTTTTTTTGAGGTTAGATTGATTTTATGTCCCCGTTCGAAGAAGGGGCATAAAGCAGTCAAACTGCCTGTCTTTACATCTGTGTGAAATGTCCTGTCCTGATGTCAAAACTTGCCACGTCAAATGATAGATATACTTGTTTAGTAAATAACTTCAAACATGTTCTTTGGAACCCCAGCGGTCAGTGGATTAATATTTGGTATGTAATATTGTATAGTTTTCCTCTACTAAGTGTGTTAGCTCACATGAGCACATATTGCTCACGGGAACTTTTAAGATGCTGTGTATTCCATCAGTCCTTGTGTGCAGAAACGTTTCTTCCAACGAATTCACCTCCTTAACTGCTTTGCAGATTGTAACGAAACTAGACAGGAATGATCATTGAGTCACTCTTTTATAAGCTGAACTTCAGTTTCACACAGCATTATACAAGCATGACACATCATCTCCCGTTTGCCGCAAACTACCACAACGCGCTTAGGTACGGACTGAACCGACACGTAAGTAACTTTGAACGAGTTTTGATATAGTTGATGTCTCCCGATTCAAAGAAACCTAACTAGCATTCATGTCGATGCTAGTGAAGCTTAAACAGGAAAGAAAAGGAGATACAGTTCACCACCAACCACTGCTAGCAGACAAAAAGTAAGCAGTATTAAATACATAATAATTAAGTAAGGAGCCAGCACCATTATTTTTCAACCTAGAAAGCCTAAAATCGTACAGAAACTCGACGTATTTTGTTATTTACAATGCCGGCATATTCCTTATCATAGCTTATATTTGCGTGTTCCCAAGTGCGGCAAATCTAATTTCGTACGCACGGCATGCAATTGTAGTACAGTCTTAAAGAAGGTGAATGGAAACTTAACCATTGTAGCGTTATTCGATCTGAACGATGACGCTAACACATAGATAAAGTTTCCAATTTATTTTTGCTTCATAAATGTTAACTCAAAAACTTTCCAAAGTCCAGATCCAAAACCAATAGTTAATTAACAAGATACAAGCGAACCCCTAGATGGGGCTTTGCCCAATACAGCAAGAAATAGCGTAACTACATCATGGCCTGTGTGCGTTGTACTTTTTTACTTCCAACAAAGTGACACGTTATATAGCAGTGGAACAGACAGTAATATGTAATATCAGGAAAAGGCCACCTAATTAAGGAAAGAGTTTGATTAATACATGACATTATGGCCTGAGAAATTTACAAAATGGGGAAGATGGCTGGGTAAATTAATACATAACTTGTAATAAGGCCGGTCACACAATGAAATTGTGAAATTATTTCTCAAGTGTTAACTGGATAAGGTCATTACGTCACAACTTGTAAACTATCAGACATGCCACTTAAAAATGTTCACGTTGACAAATGCACTTTGATGAACTCCAGATCATAGTTTGCACTGGTTCATGTCTCATTCACCTCGAAAAAGAGAGGAAGTCAGTGTTTATGGAGATTCCTTGCAAATTTACCAAACGAATGTAAGAATTATATTCATGAGGTTCTTCTGGCGAAAATTCCCCCAATATGTCATTGGGTGCGGAGAAATGTCAAAGCCTGGGTTAAGCAGAATCGTTAAAAATAAAAATAAATAAATAAAAATACTCGCGCTTTTCTTTGTTAGTAAATCAATATGGCAAAGATTTTTAGGGCGGTGTAATACGAGTTTTGACCGAAGGGAAGTAACTTATGCGAGATGTATGCTATAAAGACTCACAGCCGTTGTCTCCCTTGCTTTAAAAAAGCACAAACGGAGATTAAACTACTTTCAATCAATTATTTCTTTGCAATTTATTTCCGATTCATGCTATACGACAGCAATACAAACGCAATTTTTGATTTTACTCCGTATGATTATTTTCGCAGCACCAAATAAAAAGAAATAATACATTTATTAAAACATAATTCACATTTATACTAAAATTGGCTGTGCGCGATCTTATTGAATTTTTCGAAATAGATAAATTGTTGCTGAATAAAAAAAATGAGAAATGACTTCGTCGATACTATTTTCCGTGTACATGTAAATTGATTTTCTATTGGTAAACATGTCATGTACGAAGGAAATGTATAATATCGGGAAATCGGCCATGGTGTGTTCTCTAACTATAGTATGATACACGTGTCGTTATCGGCGAGGCGCTAAGAATAAATGTGTCGTAATTTAAACCCAACATTAGATCTATATCACTTTTTTCAAATTTATTCAACTTTCCGCATTAATATTCGCGCGTTGTTCGATTTATGAGAAAATGAAAGCTGTGTTTAAAATCGTACATACCCTATATACAATGTAATCTACAACTGTGAACAGCTGTGAACAATAACACCTTTTATTAATTAACTTTATAATATTAGACGAGAATGTGTTCAATTTGTTCGCCCCATACAAGTTGAGCCTCGCCAATAAAGCTCGAAACTCGCCTTATACGAGAAAAAGGCGGCCAATATGAAAAAACACGGCCAATACGGGAAAAGGTCAGCCAATACGAGATTCAGCCAATCAGAAACCAGGAAAAAACTCGACCTTATATGAGAATCTTTCAATAGTGGCAGTTTGATTCCTCCGCAGATATGTGTCGCGTTCTGAGAAAACTGGGCATAATGCATGTGCGTAAAGTGTCGTCCCAGATTAGCCTGTGCAGTCCGCACAGGCTAATCAGGGACGACACGTTCCGCCTTAATTGGATTTTTGCTAAGAAGAGACTTCATTTAAACGAAAAATAAGATAATATTATTAAGTTAATTAATAAAATTGTCATTAATTAGTTGAATTCATATTGGCTTTGGTATTGAGCTTCAGACAGCCTTATTGGCCTTCGGCCTGCGGCTTCAGGCCAATACGGCTGTCTTCAGCTCAATAACAAAGCCAATATGAATTCAACTAATTAATAACATAATGATACAACGTAGTGCATTGGCGAAATTCCGCTGTAGTGTTATACCTCTTCGTTTAGAAACAGAACGTGTACCGGAAAATGAACGATACTGTTTGACCTGTAAGACGTGTGTCGAAAGTAAACAGCATGCCTTAATGATGTGTCCGCTATACGCAAATACAAGAGCCACTTTAACAGAAAGTGCTCTTTGGTAAATCCAAATTTCAACGTACTAAACCCAAGAGAGAAAATGAACGTCAGATGAGCGTCTAATTAAACGCAGTTCTAGAGCCTGTCATGATAATTTAATGAAGCGACGCAACCACATGTATATGAATATGATCCATTTAATGTGTGCGCATAGTCAATTGCGTATCAAATAGTAATATACTTTGTAATTCATAAATACAAAACCGTTAATAATCATTTAATGTACACATTGCATTGTCTCATATTGTATACGTGTATTTATATATTTTATTTTAAACTAGAACTCCGCGAGTTGAATGTGTCGCCTGATGGTAATCGGTTAACCAAGAAATTGGCCCATTAAAAAAATCTAAGTCCAAAATAAGGTCAAGGTCACAGGGGTAAAAACTTTTATGCGCATGGAAAGGTTTTGTCCAGATACACATGCGTACCAAATATGAAAGCAATATCTGAAGGGACAAAGACATTATGAGCTTTTTTTAAATCGCGGTCGCAGATTTCGAAACCTGAACGCGGACTTGAAGTTAAAACATTTCATGCGCATGGAAAGGTGTTGTCCGGATAAACATGCGTACCAAATATGAAAAAAATATTTGAATGGACACAGTAGGTATGAGCCTTTTTCGAATCGCGGTCGCAGATTTCGAAACCTGAACGCTGACTTCAAGTTCAAGGTCAAGGTCACAGGGGTCAAAAATTTTATGCGCATTTAAAGGTGTTGTCCAGATATACATGCATACCAAATATGAAAACAATATCTGAAGGGACACAGTAGTTATGAGTTTTTTTCGAATCGCGGTCGCAGATTTCAAAACCTGAATGCTGACCTCTTGTTCAAGGTCAAGGTCACAGGGGTGAACATTTTTATGCGCATGGAAAGGTGTTGTCCAGATACACATGCATACCAAATATGAAAGCAATATCTGAAGGGACACAGTAGTTATGAGCCTTTTTTGAATCGCGGTCGCAGATTTTGAAACCTAAATGCTGACCTCAAGTTCAAGGTCAAGGTCACAGGGGTCAAAAAATGTATGCGCATAAAAGGTGTTGTCCAGATACACATGCATACCAAAATGAAAGCAATATCTGAAGGGACACAGAAGTTATGAGCCTTTTTCGAAAAGTGTGACGCCGCCGCAGGGGACGCCGCCGCCGCCGACGAAGTAACACCTATATGTCCCCTGACCATAGTCAGGCGACACAATAAAATTAATCTTTTTCAATTTAATTTCCTTAAGAATCTTTATAATATTTCTAACAGATTTGAATGTTTTTATGATGCATATACTCATTGAACACTATACGAATTTTTAGAACCAAAGTCTCTCGTAACTCTTTAAGAGCGGTTTTGTACATATTTATATAATGATTTTGTTCTGATTTACTGTGCTTGTATGTACAAAATTGAGACGTTAATAAACTATTCTGTCTGTCTGTGTGCCTTATTTATTAATTTTTAAATAAATATTTTGTCTTGTTACTTATGTGTATTTAAGTAGCTCTTCTCCATTACTCTTTCGCCAAGGTAAACGACTATATTTATCTCTTTAAATCGAACCGATTATACAATACACCAAGATTAAGTAACGCTTTATTATACGATTTAAAAAGACAGTCCATCTAACAATGTTATTCTTCACAATGTATCATGAATTCTGATCAAATCTAGTAAAAAAGGATTGCGGGCCACATACTTACGGCCGTTATAAAAACATGTTATCTATGATCCGTTCATTTGATGTTTATGTGCTCATGGCATTTGATCCAGTTAAGTAAATCATGATTTCGGGATACATAAATTAACAGCTCCATTGTAAAGAAGTATTGTTTGCTCAAAACATTAATCATTTTTTTATCAATTTTAAATCAATTTTCATTTCGATATCAATAAGTTCTAATTAAAATTTTGATTTTCACAGGTTCCTTCTTAAATCATGCACAGAACTCTCCGTCCAAGACTGAACTCGAATTAAAGTTGTACGCGGGGTTGTTAAAGCCGCCGTCGTCAACTTCAAACAACTTCCGCTTGTCGGTGACTTCACGAGGGGTCACACAGGGTCCTTTGCCGGCGGGCGACTTCTTACGTCCTGCCAATTTGGGCCTGAAATGAAAGACATTAACGATTAAAACATACGTGTATATGTAAGTGTTAATTATCGTCAAACCCCACTTTCACTCAAATACGCTATGCTTTTTAATTGACCGGGGGGGGGGGGGGGAGTAGATGAGAAATCACGAATAAGGTTCCGTGTCCAATTCCGCACGCATGTTCAAGTCGTAATAACCTTCACCCGATCAAATTATTGTTTATTTCGATAACCAATTCGAGGAGAGTTTAAAAGAGAAGTATTATTTAATTGATTATTAAGTCGTTGATAAATATTTATGAAAACGACATTGTGTCAGTGAGTTCCACCACGGTTTATTCTGTAGCGACAACTCTTTGTAAACTGAAACGTAATATAAGTACAGAAAAGAAAAATAAATAAAATTGAAACAAATCCTTAAAAGGAGCGACAGTAATTATAGGCATCGTGTGTAAATATAGTACTGTCTTGTAGTGAAAAACTGTGCATATAGTCAAACTACTACGGTTTAAAAAGTCCGATGGCATTCACATTGCTGCGACATCAGCCAAATGTATAGCCATTACGTGTGTTACAAGGACATATAAATGACATGTACGAGGATTCTCTCAAACTGGTCATCACTCCCAGTAGACGTGTAAGTGCGAGAACGGACGACAGTGTAGGATGCAGGACGCGTCCGGGTCCCGAGACGACCATGAGTCTTTTTTTAATCCTGTGTGAAACCCTTCAACTTGATTAAACGTCACGCGTGAAAGACGATATCAGCCTTGTTCTGGAAAAACTGGGCTTAATGCATGTGCGTAAAGGGTCATCCCAGATTGGCATGCAGTCCGCACAGTCTTATCAGGGACGACACTTTCCGCTTTAATGGACCTTTTCGTTGAAAAGAAGACTTCTTAAACGAAAATACAGATTTGGCGGAAAGTGTCGTCCCTGATTAGCCTGTGCTGACGTGGGATGACACTTAACGCACACGCATTAAGCCCAGTTTTACCAGAACGAGGCTCATATTATTAGGTAAGGTGTAGAGCAATACAAGAGAACGTGCCCGCTACATTCAATCAAATGTTCTTAACTTGTATCGACTCAAAAATAGACATGTAAGCAAACGTTTACAGGGACTGAATGCTTTTATGTGAGATTAGTTGTAACTGACGTACAAAAAAGCGTCGTTTTCGGTTGTTGATTTTTGGCCAGAAGAGTAAGGCTATTATCACTCGTTAAGCCATTTTATATATTTATATTTCTTTAAATGAATACGCCATTCGGCTCTACGGTGTTCGTTCTTTTTCTTTCATAATAAATAGTATGTGTTACTTGGGGCGGACCGGTTGAAAATATCCGTCATCTTTAAACGACGCCATTGTGTAAGTCAGTTACAACTTAACTCTCCTAACCGCATTCAGCCCCCGTATACGCTCGCCCCACCCCAGTCTGATATAAGGACTTACTTCCTCTTGGTTACTATAGCAGCAACAAACACCAGTATCATGATACCGATCACAACGCCGCCAACCCCTAATGCCACCGTGTACTTGGGCTCCCACACGTGCTTAATAGGTGATAAAAACAACTTAAAATATATTTTGCATTTGTTACAACCTAATAGTTTATAAAAATAAACATTGCACTACATTTTTGGAGCTGATTTGCAAATGTAAATAATCGATTTTGAAGATAAATAGATCAAAACACTATTATTTACTATGTGGCTATGCTTCAAATAAAAGATTTACAATCACATCAATGAGTAAATGGCGATACAATTATAATGCTTGTCTGAAGGTTCAAACCTCCCGCTTCATAACGGATCCACCATACTCCTTCATGCTGTTCGTCTCCAAGTTATGGTGCAGGTGCCTGTGCACTTCCGGTTTGCTGAGGATCCTCTGCACATGAAACGTCTCGATGACGTAACGGCCGTACGTGACAACGTACTGGACATCGGTGATTGCACGTCTGTTGAAAAAAAGCTTTTTTATAATGTTACTCGTTAAGTATGTCGGTCTGTGAATTTCAACCCTTCAACCGCCTTCACACAAAACACGTATTGCGCTCCCTTACTTGGTACTTTCATAACACTCACGCACTTACGTATTCGCACTTACATGCTACACCCCCTTATGCTTTTCTCACGTAAACTTCACGCCCTTCCCTCCCATACACATTCACTATGTAGCCTCAATACCGCACCACTTCGCTCACCATTTCCATGACCAAATCACTCACTTATGCATAAGTAATATCACTCAGTTTTTTAAACATATTTATTTAAGCTCGATTGCATAAAAATGTTAAGGCTTATTGGGACGCTCTCGAGTCTGTTTCCTGGGAAGAACCAGTACTTGGTGTCTTACGGGAGATTAAAACAACGCTCCCACAGTGGGGATCGAGCCCATTAACTCCCGGTCGCTAGGCGGACTACCACTACTATCAAATACGCCATGGGGACCATCGTTATTCAACAATCCATTCGCTCACTCACTCGTTACGCCGTTCACTCTCTGACAAATTTGCTCACTGAATCGCCACGCTCTGCCTCCCTAACCCATTCTCCCATCTGCAACGTACCCTGTATATCACATAAACATTAACCCACTTTATCGCCATGTTCTTTTTCACTCACTCTCATTTACATTTAGTTCTCTCTCACACACACGCTGCGTACTTCCCTCATTTTCACACCCCGGCCCCTCATTTATCATTTCTAACCCCCGTACAAACATACTTTCAAGTCAATCTATTTTATCAAGACGTCAATAAACAAATTTTTTTTTTAAATGGTTCCATCAATTTCACCATACGTTTGCTAGCATATTGTTGTATATTCGCAAAAAAAGGCACAACTGAAATGTTTGCGACCTACCCGTCCCATGTACGAATGAATGACACGGACACTGCGCGCACCGTGAGATACCACTGCTGCGATCGGAAGTATTCATCAGTCAACAACGATAAATGAAGGGCATTCTGCAGAACATTCTCACGTCCATACACGTGACCTTCCAAGACGAGGTGGTTCGTAAACTTCTCATCTATCGGATCTGTAACAAACTCTTCAGTTGAAGTTATGTCTGTGTATCATGTTGTTATCTGTCAGTGACATAAGAATTTTGGAGTTGGGCGGTGTTAAAAAGTGGTATCGGTCAGGGGTATAATAACACATACAAATAATTGGTCAGCGTCTCAAATGTAAGTGTGTACACAAAGGAATAAAAAAAACTTTTAAAAAAAAATCGCAGTGTTTAGCTAAATGACGTCGAGCATGTATCAGCAAAACTAGTATCTGTTACTTTATATTGCCGTAGATTCTTTATATTAACACACTTAAATAGACAAAACACACCAATGATAGATTGATTATAAATAATTTACTTTAAACCCGATTTTAAAGTTACAAAACCGTCATAACTTCAACATATTTTGTTTTCGATACGATGTCCAGTTATGCAAATATTTTGTTAAGGTAGCGCACCTGTAATGGGCACCTTTCCAAATATAATCGTATGTATTATTTTCTTAATCAGCATCATTTCACTGAACTACATGCACATTTTTAGGTAGGCTTTCCATGCTTTAAAAAAAAATACACTGATTTTTTAAAAACCACCCCACGCTCGGCTTTTGTCCAGTTTATTTGCAGCCCTGGGGTATATGAAAGTTCCATAATTCATCCAGATTTCCAAATATGGGCATGTAGTTGGTGTGTACAGATGCAGTAAAGGTGTTTAAAGTTTAAACAAGATGAAATATGTATTCTTTTACAGACATTTATTTTTTATAACTTGTTATCTATGGAAGAGCGCCATGAAATATAAGTGGTTTCAGCTAAGTAGAAATTGGGTTGGTTAAAAAGTGTCATTAAATTCAAAATAGCTTCATTTAAGTAATATTTTGAACTTAGTTTTTATAGATACACTATATGCAGCAAAAACACCACGAAATAGACAGATTTACCGTTTACTTTTTGAAATAAAAATAAAAATGCAACATGCATGATTCTTTTTTTTCAGCAGTAAATCACCCAATTTGGCCATAAAGTTGTTTTACACTAAAAAATTAAAGAATGTGCATAAAAATTGCAACATATTTAACAATAAAAATAGCTTATATGCTATATAAAATCAAATTACGTTAGAAAAGAAATAAAACGCGTAGCAAAAAATATGCGTTGTCGGCAGGATTCGAACCTGCAAGGGAAGATCCCAAAAGAGTTCTAGTCTATGCCCTTAACCACTCGGCCACGACAACTTCACGTTAGTACCTGCTTAAATTATACATCCATAAGTAAACAGGTAAAAAGGCTCTTCGATCTTAGAAGAAATCGCGGGAATCATTACAGATGCGCCACCTTAAGCCTTTAAGGAGTGAGGAGGGCTCAGGGTATTTGAATAAAACTTAATAATATTTGTTCCTTCCCATAACATATCATATAATAAATTTTACGAAAATATCTCGAATACAGCGAATGGTGTTTGTGGTATTGCGTTAACTACTCCATTATCTTAGTGGGTAAATTATGCTTGAAACACATGGGTCGTATACATTACACATTGTTATCATTAATGTATCGAATTATTATCAATAATGTATCGCATCTTTAATAATATTAGATGCCAATTAAATTAATAAGAAACAACTTAGCATATTAAAGTACACATATAAATTATGTTTACAAAAAAACAACTATAATTAATATCTGCCATTGTTAACCAACTACTATACGAACAGATTTATAGATTTCTTGTACATGTTTACGTACTTTTGACCTCAACGCCTCGATGCGGAGCATCGGTGCCATTGGGTTGTTGAGTTGTCTCGTTATCACCACTAAACAGTGCCGTGTCGTTAATGCCCATGAAGTCTGGGGCATCGGTTACGGTTGTCAAGGGAAGCGAGGCGACTTCTATGTCATCCTTGGTTGTTGTTTTGTCTTGTACGTCACGGCTGTCATTGTCTTTCAGTTTGGGGGCCACTGAGCTTATACCGAAGACTACATCACTGCTAATGTCGGGTGCCAACGTTGTGACGTCATAAATGACGTCAATTGCGTTTCCTCTTGGAGCTGATGAACTTTGACTAGCTTCATAGTCAACATATATTACATCAGTAGCAATTTGGGCTTGCGCACATGCATTTAAAGCAAAGAGCAGCACCTGTAAGTGAAATGTACAAGATCTTAATGTAAATTCAACCTTAATTGACATTGTCAATTTATAATTATTTCCCGTAAATATAATTGAAATTGAAGAATTATATCGAAGGTAAGTGTCTGCTTTGGACCCAAAACAATAGTTTCTATCTCAAAACCGTGAACATTCCATTTAACAGTATGTACAACTTTTACCGGGAAAAAATAATACATAACAAGAAAACACCACCACAGAAGAAACCAACACAACGGCGTTACGTTTACAGCAATAGTCTATTATATTCATTAAATAAACGCTATCTGCCTTGATTAATTCATTATTGCTGAAAAAAAATAAACGAGTATTTTAGCCTCTCTTTGAGCTTTCGAGTAGCCTTCGGGAGCATGTTATGTGTACGACTGTCAAATCTACAACAGTGCATGTTGATCAGTAGTGGTCCATTAAAAACTAGGACCCATACGTATATTAAAAGATTGGTCAAATGTGAATCAAGACATTATCAGTGTTCGCAAATATTAACATATATGTAACAAGTATATGGAATGTGTGACTGTCTTGAATATTAATGGTGTATTTAAATTTGTTATATGACGATTTTGTAATTATATACACATTTTTTTATACAATTTCACTTACTTGTAAAATATACACTCCTATTTGTGTTTTCATGTTTGTTATCGAAAAGTCCGATTGTAAATGGGGATATAGTTATTCATATCATTAAATTACGTCAATAGTTGCTATCTTTTATCATTAGATATGCGTTGCTATCGATTAATAAATGTAACAGCAATGATTAATTTTAAATGTTATACATGTATAGAGGTTTCGAGTTTGTTCATTAAATTGTCAGCCCTTTCGAGTTAGGCCCAGCCAGTTTTTCTATGAGTAACCTTAACTGATGATAACTACTCCCGATTCTAAAATTTAATTCCGGGATCTAAGTAGGAAAGAAAAAGGAAACCCTTAATCAAGCTAGCTGCACGGTAGGCAAGCGGCCATGTTTAAACATACCCCGTGTGAGTCTCGAACCTTCAACCCCCGCGTTGTAGTCGAACGCCCTAGCGTCGGAGAAGGTAGTACATTGAACACTGAGTCACTTTCACAAGAAGTGTTTTAACTACTGCGTGTTATACATACATCACTACCCACTGCAATATTTACACCTTAGTGAACCTTTTCATGAAGAGACCCAGTTGTTTTGATATATTGAAAATAATATTAAAATCTTCCACAAAATGATCGAACTCTTTATCTTATGAGCAACATGCGGATATATTTTGATACACATACATATTTTGCCTTTTTAAAATACATGTTTGGAGTAAAACGGCGGATAAAGACATCAGTATGACATAAATATGTAATGTCAAAATTATGTCCCACTATAACGAGAGTTAAGAATTCAAAAATCAGCGGATTCGACAGAGATTTAATGTATGATTCACAATCGCTCGATTGGTCAGACATTAATACTGCACACAAACTGATACATACACTGATAAAGACCTTTATGTCAAACAAAAATTTTATATCTATTCCTTTGTGTTACTTTGCCTCTTGGTGTATACAGTGCTATGGCAAGTTGGTTGGTTGGTTGGTGCTTTTCAAAACAGTACAAGTAACTTGGTAAGATGAAAAAAAGAAAAGAAAAAAAGAGAAATATAATACTATATCCTTACATTTTATGAACAATTACAGTTGAACAGTTTCAGTAGTTAATTTTCAGGGACAGAAAAACACGACGTGTTTTGGACCAGACCGCACATGTTATCAGCCACCGAAGTACAACTAAATGTCCGTACCATTCATCACATACGTGTAACTGTTTGCTATCAGTTTAGTGATAATGTATCTGCGAATTGAAAACGTGAATCATATGATAATCGGTGTTGTTGAGCTTGTGACTACCATGCCAAGATAGAGGGTTCTTTTTGGGGTAGCGGTCCAACCCGATTTTGACATCAATAAACAGCCATTTTAAAACAAAAAATCTAGATAGATTAAGCAATTATTGGTCGTCGGTATTATTATTGGTTTCATTCCTCACCATGTCATTGGTCATTCTATATAAAGATTATCCAGACTCCGACCTCTTGAGACAACCTGGCTACATAATATAATTATTAATAATTCATTTTGAGCGATAATACATCTCGTGTACATATAAGTTGTCAAAATATTGGTTATGTGAAGATTTCCGCTCAGATAACTTTATCAGCAATCAAAGTTGCCGATGGCAATTATTTTGTTTTATTCTATATTCAACATGCACACACGTGTATATTAGTGACAAAAAACACATAATGTAACCGGTAGTTATGTTTAATGACTTTCATATTAAGGTTAGTATATATGAATAATTAATATATCAAGGCTGCTTTACGACATGCAAAGCGGAAATACGTAGGCATACCCCATGCGTTTAACAAATAACCTAACAAGAAATGCTGTTTGAGTTTTATTGTGAACGGCAACAGTTATGGCGTATTTTCCCCCGAATTGTTAGAATGCGTGATTATATGTTTTAATTTGCTTAGTTCAGAGGGGATAATCAACTGAAGTCAAGATGGCGATGTCCATGCCGAACCAGGTATTTTTCGCCGTTTTAATTTATACCCTTAACTACATGTACTTTTATTTACTTATTAAATGCCGCTCAATTTTGAGCCATATCAGCACACGTTATTAGCGTTTATTTTGTATGAATATTCGGTGTGCGGTAAAAATGCCAGAGGTAAAAATGTAAAATAGAGTTTTGAGCAATATATGTTCTAAAGATATTGAGTATTGGAGGAATAACATTCTTTGCTTATGTTACTGAAATATTTGTTTTCTAATCTTATATTTATTCAACTTGTTTCACTTATACATTTAGACTGTAGTTTTACAAAATTAATATAACAATATAACATCTGGCATTTTTACCTCTGGCATTTTTACCACTTTATCTCAGGCATTTTTACCTCTGGCATTTTTTCCACTGGCATTTTTACCTCTGGCATTTTTACCTACATTCGAATATTCGATATATCTCGACTTTACTCGCTACGAAATTTCTAATCGGGATCACAAAATTACAGCCACGCTTAGACATAAGAAAGTGAGTAAAGTCGAGATATAAAGCAAATATTGTTACATATCGTCCCGTGCCCGCGAAAATCATACCAAAATCAGTTTTTGCACGGAAACGGATTATGACATTTTCGCATTGGCGTACAGAACCCGCGTTCACCGCGAAAATTTCTAAGCTCCTCGCAAATCGGATGATATAGTTATGACCATGTGATATTTTGGCGAATATTCATTGGTTTGATAAAATTGTGTTCGAAATTTTCCCAACTTCAGTGTAAACCATTAGAGGAAGGAGGATTTTGGTATTTTACGAATTTTTTTTGAATTAGTCAATATAACATATTTACACCTGTAAAACTACCTTTAACGTATTTTTGCAAAGTTAACCTTCATCAAGACTTTTTTGGAAAAATTGTGAAGTTTTTTCTTCCTCCTGAAAAAAATTGACTTTTGTAACTTTCGCGAGTTAGGGACGATATGAAATAGTTAAAGGGACATTACTGTGTTATACTAGAATACTAGATCTCGTAAGAGTTGTCTCTACTGTCAATCTTGAATTATATGATTATGCTCCATAGTTTGTTGTACAATTGTAGCTTGTGTATGAATGAATAAAGATGTTTTCACATACGCCTTATAACAAAAGTAATAAAGGGTATAAAACGGCGAAAAATACCTTTTATTGCATGGACGTCGCCATCTTTACTATCACGTGATTACTCCCTCTGTTACTTTGTTAGATTGATTTGTCCAAGTAGTGTTTCAGTGAGCGAGATACATGTGCTTTCACACAACAAGTTTAACCTCTACGCAGCGTTTATAATAATTCCTTTACACGGTATTTAGCATGTTTACTTTAAACCTACAGTAGGATACAGTGGATATAGTAAATATAACTTGTTTACCGGGTTTAAAAGCAATGCTATAGCTATATAGATTTCTTACGTACTGTGAGGTAGTCGCCAGCGTGGCCTAATGGATAAGGCACCGGCCTTCTAAGCCGGGGATTGCGGGTTCGATCCCCGCCGTTGGTANTTTTTTTTTTTTTTTTTTTCAGCATTGCTATATCGTCAGCGTGGATATGGGAATATTATTATTATCTTCTACAACTTGAATATATGCGATTAATTACTGATGGTGCCACTAAAAAGAGAGTTTCATTGAAGAACACAATTATGTTGAGATCATGGGCATCATTATTCATCTATTTGTACCAAACTTGCAAACTTTCAGTTTGATTCGACGAGCAATAATGACCCACAACCACAACACATAATTGAGTATGACAAATGTCATATCGATTTCTTACATACGACTGCGTAGTCGCCAGCGTGGCCTAATGGATAAGGCACCGGCCTTCTAAGCCGGGGATTGCGGGTTCGATCCCCGCCGTTGGTAATTTTTTTTTTGGGGGTATTTTTTTTCAGCATTGCTATCTCGGCAGTGTGGGAATGGGAATATTATTATCTGCTACAACTTGAATATTAGCGATTAATTACAGAAAATGCCATTAAAAAGAGTTAAATTGAAGAAAACAATTATTTAGATATCATGGGCATCATTTTTCATCTATTTGTACCAAACATGCAAAATCTCAGTTTGCTCCGACGAGCAATAATGCCCCACAACACATACTTGTGTATTACAATTGGCAAGCGAACTATATTCTGTTTTCATTACTTAGAATTCATGGAAAGTGTATTCTCAAATTCGCACGTAAATAATATCAGACAGTAAGATTTTCAACACATTGAGCCTGCGAAAAAGGCCAACTGTTGTGGGGCTACAATCCACTGTGAAAAAGAAGTGGAAACGGGCTCCTTGTTTTGTTGCTTATTATAAACATTGTCTAATTTATATAAAAACATGTCATTGAATCTTTTTAATTCGATGCCCCTTGTTCCCAACCATTGGTGCTATGATCAACTTTTATCACGAAACACTGCTGTTTAGACTTATACGAAAAAGCATCTTCCATTATTGCAGAAAAAAGGTCAGGAAGATGGATTTCGGCAGCGCAATTTCGACAAAAATTCAGTCCAGCAGTAAACTCATCCGGAAAGTTCCTCGTTTAACTTAGTCGCCACTAAAATGGACCATACTGTTGGAGTCACAAACCGTATATACAAGAACGTATATGTTTTTGGAAATTTGTTTTGATAAAAAACGAGAAGAGGAAAACTATCAAAACTAAGTTCGCCAAAAGAGAACGTTACTATCATGTTATGTTTCAACTTACAGTAGGATACAGTAAATCAAGGTACGTTTGTTATTGGTATAACGTGTATACACGTTTAGAAGCAATGTTATCGGCATATTAAATTCTGACTTCAAAGCTGACTTCTGAAATATTCTGACTTTAATATTACACATTTAAGTATGAGTTTTCTACCAGAGTACTAACTAATATAAAAACGCCAGCGTGGTTTATGGATAAGGCACCGGCCTTCTAAGCCGGGGATTGCGGGTTCGATCCCCGCCGTTGGTAATTTTGTTTACAGCATTGCGATCTCGTCAGCATGGGAATATGACTATTATTATTATCTTATACATCTTGAATATAAGCGGTTAAAGCCACATTAACACTCAAAATCAATGAATATTTCGTATAAGATTTCTTAAAATAAAGTTAACCCATAAACAATTGGTGTTCCTTATAGCAATAGCCAAAATTTCAACGCTAGACGTGGTCTGGTAACATAGATTTAACAAGATACAAAATGCTCTTTTTTGTGGGACAATATATTGCACGCATGTTCATGAACCATTTTAGTGCTTGTGTGTCGTATGAATAGATATCGTTGCGGGAAATGGAATACATGTATATTGTGCCACAAAAATAAAAACGAGCATTTTGTATCTTTATAAATCTACGTTACCAAATAATTTTTGGCGTTCAAATTTTGGCTATTGTTATAAGGAACACTGATTTTTTTATGGGCTAACTTTATTTTATGAAATAGTTAACGAAATATTCGTAGATTTTGAGTGTTAATGGGTCTTTAATTACAGATGATGCGACTAAAAAGAGAGTAACATTGAACAACACAAATATGTTGAGATCATGTGCATCAGTATTCATCTATTCGTTCCAAACATGCTTAATCTCAGTTTGCTCCGTCGAGCAATACTGCCCCACAACACATAATTGTGTATTACAAATGGCAAGCGAACTATACTGTGTTTTCATTACTTAGAATTCATGGACAGTGTATTCTCTAATTCGCACGTAAATAATATCAGACAGTAAGACTAAGAACACATTGAGCTTGCGAAAAACGGCCAACTGTTGTGGGGCTACAATCCACTGTGAAAAAGAAGTGAAAAAAGGGCTCGTTGTTTTGTTGCTTACATATAAATCGTCTAATTGATACCAAAAACATGTCATTGAACATTTTAAATTCGATGCCCCCTGCTTCCGACCATTGGTTCTATGATCAACTTTTATCATGAAACACTGCTGTTTAGACTTATTAGAAAAAGCATCTTCCATTATTGCAGGAAACGTCAGGAAGATGGATTTCGGCAGCGCAATTTCGACAAAAACTCAGTCCACCAGTAAACTCATCCGGAAAGTTTCTCGTTTAAATTAGTCGCCATTAAATGGACCGAACTGTTGGAGACACAAACAGTATATAAAAGAACGTATATGTTTTTTGAAATTTGTTTTCATATAAAACGAGAAGAGGAAAACTATCAAAACTAACAAAAGAGAAGAGAAACCCTTTGGAAAGGGACTACCATAAGATACAAAATGAAGTAGTGGTATGTTACTAAATTCCCAATTTAATCCCTTTAAAAACAACTTTTTCATAAGCGTTGTTACGTAGGAAGTCCTATTTAAATTATTGGAAAACTGTTGTAGCTTCCAGTTACATACAGTTTTCCATTGAGTTTGTTATCTTGTTTACCACGTTTAAAAACAATGCTGTAATCATATCGATTTCTTGCTTACGCAAAAGCAATCGCCAGAGTGGCCTAATGGATAAGGCACCGGCCTTCTAAGCCGGGGATTGCGGGTTCGATCCCCGTCGTTGGTAATTTTTTTCAGCATTGCTATCTCGTCAGCGTGGGAATGGGAATATTATTATCTTACACAACTTGAATATTTGCGATGAATTACAGATGATTCGACTTAAAAGAGAGTAACATTGAAGAACACAATTTGCTGCGATCATGAGCATCATCTTTTATCTATTTGAACCAAACGCACACATTTTCAGTTTGATCCGACGAGCAATAATGCCCCACAAAACATAATTGAGTATAACAAATGACGAGCGCTCTCTATTGCGTTTTCAGTACTTAGAATGCATGGACAGTGTATGCTAAAATTCGCACGTAAATCATATAAGACAGTACGATTAATTACACATTTAGCCTGCGAAAAACGGCCAACTGTGGTGGGGCTACAATCCACTGGGAAAAAAAGAAGCGGAAAAGGGGCTAGTTAATGTATTGCTTACATGTACATTGTCTAATTTATACCAAAACATGTCACTATAACTTTTTAATTCGATGCCGCTTTCTCCCAACGATTGAAGCTGTGATCAATTTTTATCACGAAACACTGCTGTTTAGACTTCTTAGAAAAAGCGTCTTCCATTATTGCAGGGAACGTCAGGAAAATGATTTTCGGCAGCGCAATTTCGACAAAAACTCACTCCACCAGTAAACTCATCCGGAAAGTGTATCGTTTAATTTATTTGCCAATAAAATGGACCGAACTGTTGGATACACTAACCGTATATAAAAGAACGTATATGTTATTGGAAATTTGTTTTCATATAAAACGAGAAGAGGAAAACTATCAAAACTAACAAAAGAGAAGAGTAACCCTTTAGAAAGGGACTACCAAAAGATACAAAATGAAATAATGGTATGCAACTACATTCCTAATTTAATCCCTTTAAAAACAAATTTTGCATTAGCGTTGTAATTTGGATGTCCTATTTCAATTTATTAAAAACTGTTGTAGCTTCCAGTTACATCCAGTTTTCCATTAAGTTTGTCCTTGTATAGTAGTTATTTGTTAAGGTAATTCATCTGGCGAATAAGACGAACCCTTACAACGCTAACTTTATAATTAAACCATGTTTTAATATAATGCATTATTTATCGTGTACTCATCTTTTCAAATATTAATATTGATCACCAAAAAAAAAACACACACACTAATAGTGGGTAAGTAAAGTACGATTGCTTACTTACGGCAATGAAATCGCCAGCGTGGCCTAATGGATAAGGCACCGGCCTTCTAAGCCGGGGATTGCGGGTTCGATCCCCGCCGTTGGTAATTTGTTTTTTTTCCAGCATTCCGATCTCGTCAGCATGGGAATGGGAATATTATTATCTTACAGAACTTGAATATAAGCGATTAAAGCCCCATAAACACTCTAAATCAATGAATAATTCGTAAAGGATTTCGTAAAATAAAGTAAACCCATAACAAATCAGTGTTCCTTATAGCAAAAATTTCAACGCTTACTGTGGTCTGGTAACTAAGATTTAACAAGATACAAAATGCTCTTTTTTGTGGGACAATATATTCAACACATGTTCATGTTCCATTTTAGTGTTCGTGTGTCGTATGAATAAATCTATATCGTTGCGGTAAATTAAAATGGAATATATTTTTCCACAAAAATAAAAACGAGCATTGAAGTAGTACTATACTTCATTTAGCCTATCGAAATAAATGTGTTTTATCATAGTAAGTGTTAAGTCCAGAGTACCTTGAACATTCATGAAGCATGTCTAGTGTACAATTTAGGGATGCAACTGATCCGTCAAGAAGTAAAGAAGTATCATCAGCAACTTGAGATATTTTGTATTCCATGTCTTTAATCGTAATTAATTTTATTTCTTTGCTTTCCCTTATTTTAATCGCAAGAATTTCTGCACATTTAATAAAAATGTAAGCACTGATTGGGTCTCCTTGTCGACAGCCCCTCTCTAAACAGAAAGTGTTTGACAAGAATCNTAATTTATTTGCCAATAAAATGGACCGAACTGTTGGATACACTAACCGTATATAAAAGAACGTATATGTTATTGGAAATTTGTTTTCATATAAAACGAGAAGAGGAAAACTATCAAAACTAACAAAAGAGAAGAGTAACCCTTTAGAAAGGGACTACCAAAAGATACAAAATGAAATTATGGTATGCAACTACATTCCTAATTTAATCCCTTTAAAAACAAATTTTGCATTAGCGTTGTAATTTGGATGTCCTATTTCAATTTATTAAAAACTGTTGTAGCTTCCAGTTACATCCAGTTTTCCATTAAGTTTGTCCTTGTATAGTAGTTATTTGTTAAGGTAATTCATCTGGCGAATAAGACGAACCCTTACAACGCTAACTTTATAATTAAACCATGTTTTAATATAATGCATTATTTATCGTGTACTCATCTTTTCAAATATTAATATTGATCACCAAAAAAAAAACACACACACTAATAGTGGGTAAGTAAAGTACGATTGCTTACTTACGGCAATGAAATCGCCAGCGTGGCCTAATGGATAAGGCACCGGCCTTCTAAGCCGGGGATTGCGGGTTCGATCCCCGCCGTTGGTAATTTGTTTTTTTTCCAGCATTCCGATCTCGTCAGCATGGGAATGGGAATATTATTATCTTACAGAACTTGAATATAAGCGATTAAAGCCCCATAAACACTCTAAATCAATGAATAATTCGTAAAGGATTTCGTAAAATAAAGTAAACCCATAACAAATCAGTGTTCCTTATAGCAAAAATTTCAACGCTTACTGTGGTCTGGTAACTAAGATTTAACAAGATACAAAATGCTCTTTTTTGTGGGACAATATATTCAACACATGTTCATGTTCCATTTTAGTGTTCGTGTGTCGTATGAATAAATCTATATCGTTGCGGTAAATTAAAATGGAATATATTTTTCCACAAAAATAAAAACGAGCATTGAAGTAGTACTATACTTCATTTAGCCTATCGAAATAAATGTGTTTTATCATAGTAAGTGTTAAGTCCAGAGTACCTTGAACATTCATGAAGCATGTCTAGTGTACAATTTAGGGATGCAACTGATCCGTCAAGAAGTAAAGATAGAATCATCAGCAAATTGAGATATTTTGTATTCTATGTCTTTTATCGTAATTAATTTTATTTCTTTGCTTTCCCTTATTTTAATCGCAAGAATTTCTGCACATTTAATAAAAATGTAAGCACTGATTGGGTCTCCTTGTCGACAGCCCCTCTCTAAACAGAAAGTGTTTGACAAGAATCCATGTACATGTATTTGAATTGGGGCCATAGTATTATGCAAGAACATGGATATACATTTTTGAAACATTGGTCCGAAATTAAAGAAACTAAAGGTTGTTTCTATGAAATGGAAAGAAAAGGTATCGAATGCTTTCTCAAAATCAATTGTCATTAACAATCCAGGTAAATTATTTTCTTCAGCATATTTCAATATGTCATAAAGTAATCTTGTGTTTTCACCAATAAATCGACCTTTACATCTAGTATAGTAGTATTTGAGGTGCACGACACTTGAGACCAAGTATACGTATACACTCAGTTAGATGTATCTTTCCGAAACGAAACGAAATTATAGATAATCTAGAAGGAAATGTATTTAAAGGTGTAGTCTGCTGTGTTTTAAGCTGGTAGAAAATACATATATTGTATACAAGCTGTAATAAATGTTTATACATTCAACCAAGTTCATATAGGTGTGACAAGTTAGTCTTGATATTTAATTAAATTCGTTAAATATACACGAAGATTGGTTGTCACTTAAAAATATTATTATGCCAATCTTATGGTAATATCAGAGGTGCACTAGCATTAAGCATTAGCATACATGTATCTCAGTTAGATTTATCTGTCCGATACGAAATTGTAGGTAGAGTCTAATATTTTATGAACTACTATAACAATACTAGTACTATATATACAGCAAGTTGTAAAATCTTGATATGCTCTAACGTTTCCATCAAAAGATGTATAGATAGTTCAGAAAAGCAACGTGTTACACGAGGTATTATTTAATTTATATTGTCTTCTTCTTCTTGGCGTTCGCTCTACACGATCACGCCAGTTTCTTCGATAAATGATGTGGTACGTCATCCACGTCATATTTATAAGATAAATAGAGATAAGAAAAATGAAGCAAATTTTCGGTGATTCGTTTATATTGTAAGGTGCTTTGAATGGGCTGCGATACTAGTCATCGTAAAATACCTTGTTCGATGCCTAACGAATCAAGTGCGCCCGGACACGGGCTGCTATTATTGTGGACGATCTAGATGGAATATTGACAGGTAGATCTAAATAAGCTACTTAAACTATGCATAAAGTGGTAGTTTATACGAGTTAACATGTGTTGGTGTTTGATTTAATGTTTATGAAAGTGTCGTAAGGAGCAAACGTGAACTTTCACAGAATATGGCTTGTACGGACCTCAAAGCAGACACACATCATTTATATAGAGTAGTTGAAGTTGTTGAGTTTTTACAAGCGCCTGCAGAGTAAATGTCATTACAAATAAAGTGACTCGTTTCAAGACGGATATAAAACGATGTGCATTTGAAATGGGAGTATCGACCGGTGTTACAATAGGTTATCGGATAAACGGATAAAGTAGTAGTGGTCTGTCGTGGTCCATTCGTGGACGTGTATAGTGTAAATAAAAGGTAGAGCACGTTAAATACTCTCAGTGAAAGAATAGAACTCGGCCCTCGTTGTTATCTATACGCCAGCGTGGCCTAATGGATAAGGCACCGGCCTTCTAAGCCGGGGATTGCGGGTTCGATCCCCGCCGTTGGTAATTTTTTTGTTCAGCATTGCGATATAGTCAGCCTTGGAATGGGAATATTATTATCTAACACATCTTGAATATTAGCGATTAATAACAGATAATGCGACTTAAAAGATAATAACATTGTAGAACACAATTATGTTGAGATCATTCCTCATCTATTTGTACCAAACATGCAACATTTCAGGTCGATGCGACAATGCCCCACACTCTATTTGAGTAAGAAACATGACCAACACTCTCGCGTGCGGTTTTAGTACTTGGATTACATGGACAGAGGATGCTTAAAGTCGCACATAAATCATGTAAGCGATTATCTTACAACACATTGAGACTTGCTGAGAAAAACGGTCAACTGTTGTGAGGCTACAATCGACAGTGGCAAAGAAGTTGAAAGAAAGGGTTTGTTTTCTTACTGCTTACAAATAAATCGTCCAATTTATACCTAAACATATCATTGAAACTGTATTTTTTTAATTCGATGCCCCATGCTGCCAACCAATGGTGCTTATGATCAACTTTAAGCATGTGACCCCGCTGTCATGACTTCCGGTTTGCGCGTATATAAACTCTAAAACAAAAACACTTCTTGCATGATTCTATGCAACGGCAAGAAAAATGGGTTTCGGCAGCGCAATTTCGTCAAAAACTCATTATTCAACTTTGTCTCAAATGAAATGCACGGAACTTTTGCAGACACACACATAATATAAAAGAACGTGTATCTGATTGGAACATTGTTTTCATATACAAAGAGAAGAGCGACACTATCAAAAATGGCACTATACGTCCGACAGCAATGGTTGGTACACGCGCTTCTCACCTCTCATAGTATAACGGCCCCGAATTAAAACGAAAAACCAAACACATTGAAGTGCGCTTATTGACGAAAGCGAAATACTGAAAATAAAATAAAACTTACCACCGGCGGGGATCGAACCCGCAATCCCCGGCTTAGAAGGCCGGTGCCTTATCCATTAGGCCACGGTGGCGTATCATGTCAGTTTAGTGTTCTGATTAAAAAGTTATAATTTAATGTGTAATATTGCTTTTAAGGCAGAATTTAATATGCCTATACTATTGCTTTTAAACGTCTATGCACGTTATATGAATACCAAACGTACCTTGTTTTTCTGTATCCTACTGTAAGTTATAAATAACGTGATATTGATTGAAGGAATCATATTAAACGCTGCGTAGAGGTTTAATTTGTTGTGTGAAATGCACGTGCATCTCGCGCACTGACACACTACTTGGACAAATCAATCAAGCAAATGTTTAATGAAAGCTTTGTGCGTATCCCGCATTGATATTTAAGCATTAGCAAAATAAAAACGCTTAATATACCCAAAATTACGCTGCAAACTTTAGCTAGATTGAAATGTATTCGTAAAATCTGTTTATGGAAATGCTTTCAATATGCAACACATTCGATAGTATTCCAACACGTGTTTACCTTTAGCGTTTAAGAACAGCGAACGTATTCTCACAATTGTTTACCCTTAGCGTTTAAGAACAGCAATAATATTCACACACTTGTTAACCCTAAGCGTTTAAGAACAGCGATAGTATTCTCACAATTGTTTACCCTTAGCATTTAAGAACAGCGATAGTATTCCCACACTTGATTACCTTTAGCGTTTGAGAACAGCGATAGTATTCACACACTTGTTAACTCTTAGCGTTTACGGACAGCGATAGTATTCCCACACTTGTTAATCCTTAGCGTTTAAGAACAGCGATATTATTCTCACAATTGTTAACCCTTAGCGTTTAAGAACAGCGATAGTATTCCCACACTTGTTTACCTTTAGAGTTTAAGAACAGCGATAGTATTCCCACACTTGTTAACCCTTAGCGTTTAAGAACAGCGATAGTATTCTCACAATTGTTAACCCTTAGCGTTTAAGAACAGCGATAGTATTCCCACACTTGTTTACCTTTAGCGTTTAAGAACAGCGATAGTATTCTCACAATTGTTAACTCTTAGCGTTTAAGAACAGCGATAGTATTCTCACAATTGTTAGCCCTTAGCGTTTAAGAACAGCGATAGTATTCTCACAGTTGTTAACCCTTAGCGTTTAAGAACAGCGATAGTATTTCCACAATTGTTAACCCTTAGCGTTTAAGAACAGCGATAGTTTTCTCACACTTGTTTACCATTAGCGTTTAAGAACAGCGATAGTATTCCCACACGTGTTAACCATTAGCGGTTAAGTTCATACCCTGCTCACTGTACCATTAACCTTACATGGGCAATTGTGCATGCATATGCTTAAGTGCGCTGTCAATGAATACATACGATTCAATCTTGAAATCGACTGTACCATATGAAATCCAGATTATAGTTTTCACTTATTGTTATAACAATAGCATCCACAATTTTGTCTGACTAAAACCTTAATTGAATTTCGCAGGATCCAAATGGTTCGGCCGGTCAGACGGACGGACGAACTGACGCACAAAAACAAAAACTGAAATAACGTGCATATTTCATCAATGTCTCTCTGTGCACATATCAACTTAAATAAACATAGCTTTATTAATTTTTGACTTGTATTAGTATTCAGGTTATGGTTTTCACTTATTTCTAAACCTATAGCAACCATGGGTTTTATCTGGCTAAAAGAAACATTGAAATTGCGTGCACATTCCCACTGTGATCCTCTATCTACATACTGTGTTTCTTTAACCTAGTTTAACACGGTTTGAGTTCTAGCAGGATCCAGATATTTTCACGTGCAGACCGACACAACTTGAATAATGTCCACATAATACATTTCAGCGCCTAATCTCAGACGCGTGTTGAGTTATCTCAAGATCCAGATTTAAGTTGTCCGTTATTTCTGCAAACATATCATATGTTTCCATAGCTACCAAGTTTCGTCTGATACAAAACTTAAATGACGTTCACATTCCTCATACAGCCCTTTATCCACAGGACAATTTTCATCAACCTAGCTTGAGCACTTTTAGAGTTATCTGTGTCGTGTTCTGAGAAAACTGGCCATGATGCTTGCGCGTAAAATTGTCATCCCAGATTAGCCTGTGCAGTCCGCACATGCTAATCAGGGACGACAATTTCCGCTTTTATGGAATTTTTCGTGTTAGTGATGTCTCTTCTTAGCGAAAATCCAGTTTAGGCGGAAAGTGTCGTCCCGGATTAGCCTATGCGGACTGCACAGGCTAATCTGGGACGACACTTTACGCACATGCAATTTGCCCAGTTTTCTCAGAACGCGACACATCTCTCGATCCAGACTCGGAAGGACAAATGGACGGACGGACCCCAGGTTAACCTACCCCCCCCCCCCCCCC
>VMBQ01001143.1:0-83074 GCA_007657795.1 Dreissena rostriformis | reverse complement strand
ACCCCCCCCCCCCTCGCCCGGAATAAAGAATGTGTTGGAGTTGGAATGCAAGCAAGAGAAGCACAATCAATTTCGGTCGTTCATAGAATAATTTGGATTTAATATTAAGGAAATACTTCAATGGGTGTACTTTAATAGATACAAGACACACCAAGAAAGTATTAAATAATTCTTAAGTAAAAATAACGAACATGTTAATAATTCGTGAAACGAAACAAAATAACCATATGTTATGATTGTATAGACTAGCATTTAAGTTATTTTAACTTTTTGATGTTAAATCATTTCGTGTAAGGCAGAATGTTCTTCTTACATGAACATTACCAGTTAATTCACCATAATCATGTATATATATCTCGAATATATTGGATATCATAAGTAGAAACGTTTTTCTTTATGAACATAACATACACATATCCATTCATATCTGCATATGTTGTCTGTTTCATCCGCCATTATTTTTTATCAGGTTTGTGATTTGAAATCCAATTAAAATTTGCAAATAGCGTTAGTCGGCATTTATAAATGCATTAAATCGTTTCAATTTAACTTTTATTGTATCTCACATCATGTTCAGTATTAATTCTAGTGCCATAGTAGCGTGTGAACATTAATTAACCCATTTATGCCCAGCGTCTAGAAAAAAAGGCCTTGGCAAACAGCGTAGACCCAGATGAGACGCCGCATGATGCGGCGTCTCATCAGGGTCTGCGCTGTTTGCTGAAAGGAATTTCTGTATATAATATTCTAAATATAGAAATAAATATACTAGACATCCCTAATTCTGGAAAATAAATTGATCCAATTTAGAAGGATGGGAGAGTCCACTAGGCATAAATGGGTTAAACCCACATAATGTTGGTGCAAATCAAAAAATTGAAAATAGTATGCGTCATTCCAGACCCGATCGTTCAATCAGTTATAAACTACTCAACATATTGTATTTGATGTTGAATGTACTTTCTACTGCCACAATTAGCAATTATGAACACTTGTGTAAGCAGAATAAGCTCGACCTGTACGTATGACACTTATTGTTATAACATTTCCTATAAAAAGGACTTGGAAACTGGATTCGTTCGAATAATGTTTTAGCTTCATTGTGTGCATCTTACTGTGCCTTTAGAACGTATTAATTAAACAAGTAATCTTCGTCCATCATCGAAAATATCAGTTGTGACTGTTTTTTTATACGTCTGTCTTTCTTGTACAGTAAAGGTAGATACTTTTTCCACTGTACTATGCTCATTGCTTTGTATGTCATTGTCTATAATTATATAGATACCATAGGACTTAAGATGTGTTGCATATGTATTTGTATATGTATTTGCTTGCAGTCTTTACACTTATATGTATCATGAATATTGCTTGCCCAAGTGTGAGGTTGAGCGCTCTATAACCGGTTTAAACCCCCAGTGCTTAGGATTGACTGTTCCAAGGCGGTGACCCCAGCTTTATTCTACTATGTGTATATGTTGTTTCGTTTTGTGCCGTACGGCACCGTTTTGGCAATTGGTTCCTTGCCATAAATAAAGGACCACGAAGGTGTGTATGATAGAAATGCAACACTGCTGCAGCTTCTGGAGTTTCATTTCTTTATATTGTAATAAAATGTGTTAGAAAAAATAAAATAAATAATAATCATCTTCAGCAGCATGAATGGGAGAGGAAGGAACAAAATAATGACCACTGTAATCTACTAGGGATAATTATGCTTAACACAAATGGTCAAACACAGTATGGGTTAGGTTGACAACGTGCGAAATACACTTAAGTGTAGCAAATGTGGAACAACTTTACCGTCACAACGTGGCAAAGTACACCCGGGAGCATGAGTTATACATTGGGCATGTTGTTTAAACAGGAAGTTTTAAATGACAATCGTCGATGTGACTCAAAACCTGGTGAACTCGGTTTCTGTTATAAGAATTTCTTTCCCTACCAATTGGTTTTCTGAAAGTACACACGTTCTTGTGCATAAATGGAAAAAAATGCTTTATAAATTAAAGTAATGTATTTAACTAGATAGAAAACGATATTGAAAACGTGTACGTATGTTCAAAATGAATTTAAATGTACTGGTAATTGTTTAGAGTAAGAGAGGAAGCATAGTTCTTAACAATTCATATACTTTATGAAATTAGGATTTCTCTGACATCGTATACTATTCGAATAAACGGAGAAATTACAATAAACTGCATGCAAATCGAACGATCATCAAAAAACACACATATAATGCATACCTTCAAAAACACAATGTTGCGGTTTTCTCATTGAAACTTTTTTCATTAGGGTTGGAGTTTCAAATAACGATATGTTATTAGGGTTTAGGTATTGTTTGAGTTCAGTGATTAGAATGGGGTTTTGGGGTAAGGGTAATGTTAATATAAAGGGCCAGGAAAAGTGATATGGGTATGTGGTTACGATAGGGGGTAATGAAAGCGGTTTAGGTAAGTGGTAATGGTAATGGTTATTTTGCAAGGTTCGGATTTCGGCTATATGTCAGAGGAGTTAGTAGCTAAGGAATGGGATTTGGGCTTAGGATTTGTGGTATGGATCACTTGTTAAGAATTGTGGTTAGTAGTTATGGTTATGGTCGGTGGTTTTGAGTACAGTTGAGGTTATGGTTATAGGTTAAGTACGTATTCGGTTATAATATAAATAACATATACTTTAAACAACAAGATATTAGACATATGGCATCATATAGTGGTCCACAACACAAATTGCTCAAAGTGTACCTTTGATTTTTCTTGCTGCCTGCTGGTGTATGAGTGAACTATTTTATATTGTATATATAGCATAATAACATATAAAAAAACCTATAAAACTACAAAGCATACAGCTTTAAAGTATGGCGAGCCCGACAGTTAGTGTAAACAATGGGAATATTATTACAAATATATAACGGGGCAAAACTATATGATGCTTCAAAAAAAGAAACGACATCAAAACACGGCGGATAAGGACATGTCAGATAAATAACTGAATGGTATAAGTATGGGTGCTCTACAGGTATGACCTATTTGGAAAGCACGAATAGGTGGTACGCTTGAATTTAAACAAATTGCAATAGGCAATCACCTGGCACAATACAGCAGCAATTTCAACAATGATCGATGGTTTTTAGGTGAGAACTAAACTAGGTATTGTGGATCGTTCGTTTAGTAAAGTTCAATGCATGTAACAGAAGTGGTAATATTTTGTGAATATNGTGTTACAGGCACATACTGCCCGACAGGAGGGTATGGCCCGGGGGCTGCTTGGTGTGGGCCCTGATACTGCCCGGCCGGAGGGTATGGTCCGGGTTGTCCTTGGTGTGGGCCAGGGGCTCCGGGCGGCATTGTTCCATATCCTGGTAAGATACAATAAACTTATTTCATTATAATATAATAATATGACATATCAATATGTCATTGGTTTTGGTTACAATGAAATAAAACAAATTGAACATAGAATTTATGCAATTCATACGGCCAATCAGATACAATATTGTGCAACAGAATGCCACCAGAATTGTTATGGTTAATAGCTCATCACGATGTTTACATCCAAAGAAAACTTACACGGCATGATATATACGTTTTAACATCTTAATCATATATAGAGAGAAATCAATATATGACGCCGTTCAATTGCAAAATGGGCATTAAACGTTATCAAATAAAGGTCAAGTATACCATAGGAGACATGCATTGAAAATATGTTTTAGAAACCCGATAAGTATTACTGACACTTGATTTTACAAAACATTTTGTAAATGTGTTTTATCAAATGTTTAAAAAGGCTACATAGAAATGATATCACGTTTAATTTCCAAATAGATACAAAAGGAACCCCATGTATTTTTTTCCCGGTAATGCGTATGGTGCAGACAAGTGTTTGCCTTAATGATCGAATACAAATAATACTATCTTCTACATCCATCATAATAATCATTTTTGGATTGTTTTGGAAAATATATATTTACAAAAAAATCGTTTTTTGTTGTATTATTGTAACATGAAAACAGAAACGATGACACTTATTGCTAATGAACGTTGTGTTGTGTTAAAATAAATATAAATAAAAGATTTTTACTAGATTTTTACTTAGTCTTTTTTACTTGTTTCGTTTTGCTCAAATTTGATAACTGTCACACAGTAAAAATATTTGCTCGGATTTGTAGTTTAGGGCTCCACCAGCTACGCTAACTGACCAGGATACGACTAATTTGAACGCTTTCTGTAAAATGGAAATGCTCCCCTACCACCGGAGATACATTGCATAATCGAATACCACAAAGAATACAAGAATGTGCTAAAATAGCGTACTATTTCTAACTTTGACAATATTTTCTATAATTCCATTAGTAATTACGACACAACTTATATAAATAAATAACAATAGTATCCACTTGTTCATATACAGTTACCTCTATTGTCCGTCATCTTCACTGGTCAGCCTGTACTCAGCCACAATAATTATACCGGATTTGACCTGAAAATAGTTGGTATATGTTATATGTGGATGAATTATTTTTTAATAGTTGAATAGCTCTGAACGAGGAATCGAGTTGAGATCAAACAAAGATCGGACGATAAACACACTGGTATCGCCCGGCGATCGCCCGACATCGGATTCATTGTACGTGTATCGGCAAACATCAACATCAAGGTATTTCCCAGTGACATATACACCGGTCGGCGACCGTCTGATTGCCGGAGGGCCTCCGCACGATGACTGACGGACGCCGTATGGAGCTGGACATGATACACGTACAACGAATCCGATGTCGGGCGATCAGCGGGCAATAACCGTGCGTGGATCGTCCGATCTTTTTTCGATCTCAACTCGATTCCTTCTCGGGCCTGACGTCGGGTAATATGTTAAGTGAGACTAAAAATAAATCCGGACGCCGCCCGATGCTACAAAATGACCCGGTTTCCGTGCGATCATCGGCCAGCCCGATGAGCGGAAAAATGCGTCGTCCGCTGATCGGACGGTGATCGGTCTCTATTTGTGACCGAGGTATTTAATTGTGTCACTCATTGGACGGCGGACGGCTCCGACGTGTCCAGTCTACCCGATGCCTGCAGACAAATCGGACACATCGGCCGGCGACCGGATTAATTGTGTGACTGAGGCATATAAATAAGCAATTATTATCCCGAAAGATCCCCCAAAAGAAGCATTTTGTATCGGCAAACCTAAGCAAAGCATTGGGGATGTAATGGAACGGCAGCTTTAGTAAGAATGAAGTTATACTTGATATCCGAGGGATGTAGTGGAACGGCAGCTTTAGTTAGAATGAAGTTATACTCGATATCCCAATCTAATTTGCATATGCTAGAGACTTCTATTAAAAACATACCAGAAACATACATGTATACATATTATATGCTTCGTTAAAAATGTCTTATTCACATTTGATAAAGCTGTTGTTTTTTTTCATTAGACTTTCATATTTCCTACAGTACTATATCGCCAAGTAATTAGTTTGTTAATGTATCCTAAAATATTTCGGAAATACAGCACTTACGGTTTGTTTAGTTTTTAGTCCCGATATAATTTCACCTTAAGACTTATATAATTAAATAATAGGGCAAGAAACACATTTGCTGTTCAGCTTTAATCTGTCGTCGAAAAATATTTAGCTTCCTGTAACGTTTGTTTAAAATACAAAACGCAAGGATGGTTTATGCATAAATGTAACTAACCGCAAGTCGTTAAATTATCTTCCTTAATCAATGATGCGATGTCGACAAATATTGAACAAACCTGAGGCTGTACAATTTACGAAGCGTTTGCATCAAGGATTGTCTTACTGATAAAACACTACGTGAATTTAGCTTGTATACATATTCTTAAGCTTTACTTCCTGATTTTACTCTTTTTAAACCTTAAAACGAAAATACAACTGGATTATGCAATGATCGGATATCTTTAAATTACTACTATGAATATGCGTTAAACGAAACAAACAAAAAACACATTTATATAAATAAAAATAAACCCAGCTCAGCTCGTAAGCGTGTAAAGTCATAACGGATTAGTTTTATTGTATTTTAAGTGTATTTTAATCAGAATGAAAACATGTTTGACTAATCAAGAATAGATTACAATTTATCAAATTCCCATAGGGTCCCATTATAAATTAGCCAATTTTCAAGGCATTTTTCTTGCTTTTCCGTAAGTTCAGACTGTGCAAGTCTATAATCATTTTTAATAGTATTATGTGATCTTCCGAAAAGTGAGGGAAAGCATATATTTCTTGTATACTTCTTGTTACTTCTAAGAAAATAGAAGTTGTCAGACACCTTAATTTGTTTTTGTTTTGGCAGAAACATTTGTTCAAAGACGCCCAGTCACCCAAGGAATGCACCCCAAACATTACACGATGTCCATCCGTCCTTCCGTCACACTTTAAGTGTCCGCTTGAGATCTCAGACACTATTGATCCGAATTTGATTAAACGTTCAGCAAGTAAATAACCGTTTTTCAATCATTTATGTCATCTTGAAATAGTCGCAATCTTATGAGAACTATAGCAGATGTATGTTTCTCTGAGTGTAACCAATATCGAATTCCATTCAAGTATAATAAACTGAGGTATATTTGAATTGTTAACCCATTTATGCCTAGTGGACTCTCCCATCCTTCTAAATTGGATCAATTTATTTCCAAAATTAGGGATGTCTAGTATATTTATTTCTATACTTAGAATATTTCTTACAGAAATTCCTTTAAGCAAACAGCGCAGACCCTGATGAGGCACCGCATCATGCGGCGTCTCATATGGGTCTACGCTGTTTGCCAAGGCATTTTTTCTAGACGCTAGGCATAAATGGGATAATTATTAATATACATGAGCGATTTACATAATTTCATCCGCATCTCTCTCCTGATCATGTTTCTGGAATTTCAGTGTTCCCTTTTATTTATTCTCACATTTCGTTGGTTGAACGTGCAATAAAGATAATAGGAAAGATAATTTCACAGTATATTATGATACACGGATATGTAACCAAAGTCTAACATTGTGTCTGGTTTTTAATGGGAAAAAAAATCTCATTAAATTATTAATACAATGGTCAATGTTTATGTCATTATAAAAAACATATGTAAACCATGCATATACGCCAAGCTATGTCATAGTGCATTTTGCATACCGTAGTTTTTGTTTTTACCTGCGATGAATTTCGATTATCTGCAGTAATAGCTTAAAAATTCTAGGTTCCGATTTCTTGTTTACAAGAAGGGATTTAGTTGATACTTGTACTTATGTCATTTCATCTTGCGTCAAAAAGTTGTAATTCCGATGCAATGATGTCAAATCGAATGTTTTTTTGAATTGATTTTTATTTTTAATTACTTTGTTTTGGGATTAATGCTTACTGGCACTTTTGTGTATTGTGATTCCTTCTTAGCTAAATGCGAGGTAAGAGTAGCCAACGATAAGTTTAATTCCCAATGTTTTGCTTAGACTGCTCAAAGTCTGAGATTCAGCTTAAATCATTATTTAATAGTCATTGCCGTATTTGTATGTATTGTTAATACAATCGGCCATTTGTCTTATATAAAAGATTTGCGGACAATAATTACCTCCCTAAAAATGTTTGAGGAGTTTCACTTTTTCTTCATTTTAATTATAAGTGTACTTGTGCTATGTTTTCAGATTATGTTTACTGAAACTGCTGTCAAAAGCGTTTATTTCTGTAAAAAAGCATTTCAAGACTTGTTATTGTCTACCTAGTTATTGCATACTAGTAGTATGCGTATGACTTAACGCACAATTGCGTTTGAAAATGTATAATTATTGTGTACATCTTTATAGATTAAATGGGCTAATGCGAAATAAATATCGATTTAAACATATGAGCCTCGCTCTGTTAAAAGGGGGTTTAATGCATGTGCGTAAAGTGTCGTCCCAGATTAGCCATTACAGTCCGTACAGGCTTATCAAGGACGACACTTTCCGCTTTTATTGTCTTTTTCGTTTAAAGGAAGACAATTCTTGACGATAATCCAGTTTAAGCGGAAAGTGTCGTCCCTGACGACACTTTACGCACATGCATTAAACTCCCTTATTACGATGCGAGGCTCATATTCTGGCATTATTATTTTGCGAGTCCTATCAAGCATTGTTATTTTATTTACGAAACATTTTTATTCAAAATAAGCGATACTGAGCAACATTTTGTCGAGCCCGTACCATTCATAAATTAACATTCATTAAACCACAAAGAGCATGCCCCTTTTAACTTATAAAAAATATATATAAAAGGTATTTATAATTGTAGGATTATTTTAAACTGTCTGGTTTTGCATTAAAGCAAAGCTTTTCACGAAAACCGACGTTCTTGTTTACACAAACTCTGAAATCATAATTTCAAATTGATTACATGAAACAATTAACTTAAAACACTTTTATGTCAAACGTTACCATCAATCTTAAATAGGCTTTAAAAGCTTGTGGGCTTTTCCCCTGTGTAGTACAGTGTTTGCCCGCACTTTTTTTTTTATCAATTTTGAATTACGTAAATACAAGTACGATAGAGCAACAGATTCGTGGTTAAGTTAACACCTTCCCAATGCCATTGTTAATGCCTTTTGCATTTGAATGGCTGCAGAACCGGTAAGGAGATTGAGAATTGAAATGTGTTTGCACACACTAAGTCGCCAAGCTGCTGAACAAAACTGCTGTATAAAGGCACACAATTTCAAATTTACATTAATGCCTTTTGCACCTGAATGGCTGCGGAACCGGAAATGAAATGGGTCCGGGTAAACCTCTACAAAACGAGATTGTGCTTGTCACCTAGTTGCAGAAGGCTGAGTTTTCAGATTTATTAACAATCAACCCATTCGTTCATATTCGTGTGGTTCAAGCAGACGGCGAATATTTTATTGCTAAAAGATGAGGATGATAATATTTCAGAGTGCTATTTGGTGCCTAATCTTGGTAACCGGTTTTAGTCTGGAATTGTTGCGAGTGCACAAATTTCAACGGGATGACTCACTGCTGAACCGTGTGTGTCCACCCAGCCATCGCTCTATGGACGTGCATGCGAGATATAAGGAGCAATGCTTAGTAATGTGCGGGAACATTGCCACATGCTTATCAGTGTTCTTTGCTGAACACTTCGGACAGTGTATAGGATGTTCTAAAAAGTACATCGATGGCGTTTCGCTACTGAACATGAACGGAACGGTATATTTCGAAAAAGGTTTGAATAAGAATGTGTCAGTATATGTTTAACTGTTAAATCTTGAGTTTTTGTTCAGTATCAGCAACATGAACATTAAATAATTGCATATTTTACATTTCTTTACATATCAATGATCGTCCCATTCCTTTAAAAAAAAATTGTCAACAATTATACTTTTTGGTGTGAGAAAAGTATATTGTTTTTCAAGGCTTTCGAAAACAAATCAATTTTACCATTTTAACATGTGTACGTTTTTTGTGTGTAAAAGTTGTAAAAGATTTAAACAATTATACGCATCGATGTATGAATTAAAGGCGCATATCGTCCTTAAATTCTTTTTTTTTTAAATATAGTAAAATATGTATTTAATTCTTTATATGGATTAAATAAACGCTCATTTTTTTATTTATTCGAAAACGGGCTTTGTGGTGTAGTGAACTCTCACGCAAGCAGGCTGTCTTTTGTTGTTGATTCCTACTGGCGGTTTGGATCAAAACATATTTTTCGGAATCGTATATATTTTTCTTATAGCCCCTATAACGCTCAAAATCAACGAATATTTCGTAAAATATTTCGTAAAATAAAGTTAATACAATATATTCCATTTTAATTTCCCGCAACAATATCTATTCATACGACACACAAACACTAAATTTGTACATGAACATGTGTTGAATATATTGTACCACAAAACAATCAAAAGATCATTTTGTATCTTGTTAAATCTATGTTACCAGAGCACATCTAGCGTTGATATTTTGCCTGTTGCTATAAGGAACACTGATTATTCATGTGTTAACTTTATTTTACGAAATATTTAACGAAATATTCTTGATTTTGAGCGTTATAGGGGCTTTAATGATTCCATTTATATAATATTTTAGATTAATATTTTCTTGAATATTTCTGTGTTGATGGGAAATTCATTCGATATGCGCCTGTAAGCAGCATACTTTTTTTACGATGTGCTAAGCACCTGTGTATCCAAGTTATTTTTTCTGAATTTATAGAATTTAAGAGTGTTTGTAAATTATGACAAGGTTCTGAAATAAATCAAAATAACAAATCAAACGTTTTTCAGTGGTATTGTGCGATCAAGGCTGGATTCCTTTTGCTGACTCCTGCTACTTCTTTGCTCTTGATGAACGGGTGACCTACAGTGGAGCTGAGGTTATCGACTTTTTATAATCGACTTTGGTTATTGTATTAACCATGAACTTGAGCACCTCGATTTGTTTGTTCAATCTTACTACATAGCTTTATAACTGTTTGAGCAAAAAATAATTGGCATGTTATGCCCCAACTTCCAGAGAAGGAGGGGGGGGGGTGCACATTTCCTTGTCTGTCTGTCCGAGCATCGGCCTTTCCGCTCGTATGATTTTTAAGTCGATGGTAACTAAAAACTAATTATTTATTTAGCAGTAATACTTTACATACATATTAACATGCACGTGAACTTGTGCAACTCCATATTTTGGTTCGTATGTTTTATACATAATTGGAGATATGGCCATTGTTAACTTAACAAAAACAGTTTGAGACAACGTTGGAATATATGGACATCAGTGCCTTACGGGAACATGTCTAGTTTCACCTTCATCGTGCGTTACTTTAAGCCTTTGGCATTAAAAAATAAATGTCTTATAAATGGAGCACACATGTAAATTATTCTATTTCGCTTTAGGGATTCTGTGATCACCTAGATTCACAAATTGTTCTACCCAACGATGCGGCTGAAGAAAAGTTTATAAACGGACAACTTGCACTCAATCTAGGAGAAGGTAATATGTTTTATAAGACTTTGCTTTTGGTGCATAACGTTATACTATATTAGACTTCAATGTAGACGTTTAGTTCATGGTTAGCACCCATAATCTACATACACATCAATTTGCTTTGATATTTTTAAGGTTTTAAAAAGTGTTTTATCTTGGCATTCACCAACAATTGTGAATCAATAATGCTACCAATGTACGTAACACAATACGGTCTTGCATAAACAGACGAAGAAGCCAACATTTGATAGAATGGTCACGTGTTTATGACGTAGAGTTTGCGTTCATCCAGCTTGAACTTGTATATACCGTTCAGACTATGTTATAGACGTAGAAATAAAATGTAAACCANTCTTGTTTTTTTCCTGGAGCTCTTTAGTCCTGTTGTTTACATTAATCAATTTAAAGCATTTAATCACAAACTTCAAAACATGCCGAAATCTGTCAACAAGTCCCTGTTATTAATGATTAAGGTCGAGTTTGATACTGTATGGTCTTATGTTTGTGATTAAATATTGTATTAGTGTTGTGTTTTTTAGTAAGCCGTTGTGATCCCAATTAAGATTGTAAACAATCTACAATGTTTATGCATACCTCTAACAGTCTATGTACCGGTACTTGGGTTTCGCCTAATTGCTGTATTTTAGGAAATTTAACATAGACGGTAGGGATAGTTAAACAAAAAAAATCTCTGTTAAAAGTGCGGTGACCCCCTTCTTTATTTTTGTTTTATGATAACAATACGTAGATGAACATATTTGAGTAGTTTCGCAAAAAGATATTAGATAGAACTTTTTTTAATTCCATTTTTGTGGTTAAAATAGTAAAAAATTGACGTGTTTTTTGGGTGACATAAAAATTAAAAAATTAAATTTCTTAAAATTTAACTTGTGTTCTCCATGTTTTGGTAGTTTGTGGTTAAATTAAATGGTATATGATATATATTAGCTTATATAATATCTACATGTTGCCAATTTCATAGGTTATTAATCATTTTTATGCAATTAGAGATTTTTCAGTTTTAATGAAAAAGTACATGTTGTATAATAGTGAATAAAATCAAAACAAGGCCGGTGACCCTATGTTTTTATTTCATTTTTTCATATAGTATTTGTATGAAGTACTTGAATATAATTTTTGAGCAAAAGTTATTAGATTGAAAAAATCAGCAAAACTGCATCAACACCCCTTAAATCATTATTTAATAGTCAATTCCTTATTTGTATGTATTGTTAATACAATCGGCCATTTGCCTTATATAAAAGACTTGCGGACAATACTTACCTTCCTAAAAATGTTTGAGGAGTTTTCCTTTTTCTACATTTTAAGTATAAGTGTACTTGTGCTATGCTTTCAGATTGTGTTTACTGAAACTGCTGTCAAAAGCGTTTATTTCTGTAAAAAAGCATTTCAAGACTTGTTATTGTCTACCTGCAAAAACACGACTTTAAGTATTATGCGTATGACTTAACGTACAACTTCGTTTGAAAATGTATTTTTAATGTGTACATCTTTATAGATTAAATGGGCTAATGCGAAATAAATATCGATTTAAACGTATGAGCCTCGCTCTGTTAAAAGGGGGTTTAATGCATGTGCGTAAAGTGTTGTCCCAGATTAGCCATTACAGTCCGTACAGGCATATCAAGGACGACACTTTACGCTTTTATGGTATTTTTCGTTCAAAGGAAGACAATTCTTGACGATAATCCAGTTTAAGCGGAAAGTGTCGTCCCTGACGACACTTTACGCACATGCATTAAACTCCCTTATTACGATGCGAGGCTCATATTCTGGCATTATTATTTTGCGAGTCCTATCAAGCATTGTTATTTTATTTACGAAACATTTTTATTCAAAATAAGCGATACTGAGCAACATTTTGTCGAGCCCGTACCATTCATAAATTAACATTCATTAAACCACAAAGAGCATGCCCCTTTTAACTTATAAAAAATATATATAAAAGGTATTTATAATTGTAGGATTATTTTAAACTGTCTGGTTTTGCATTAAAGCAAAGCTTTTCACGAAAACCGACGTTCTTGTTTACACAAACTCTGAAATCATAATTTCAAATTGATTACATGAAACAATTAACTTAAAACACTTTTATGTCAAACGTTACCATCAATCTTAAATAGGCTTTAAAAGCTTGTGGGCTTTTCCCCTGTGTAGTACAGTGTTTGCCCGCACTTTTTTTTTATCAATTTTGAATTACGTAAATACAAGTACGATAGAGCAACAGATTCGTGGTTAAGTTAACACCTTCCCAATGCCATTGTTAATGCCTTTTGCATTTGAATGGCTGCAGAACCGGTAAGGAGATTGAGAATTGAAATGTGTTTGCACACACTAAGTCGCCAAGCTGCTGAACAAAACTGCTGTATAAAGGCACACAATTTCAAATTTACATTAATGCCTTTTGCACCTGAATGGCTGCGGAACCGGAAATGAAATGGGTCCGGGTAAACCTCTACAAAACGAGATTGTGCTTGTCACCTAGTTGCAGAAGGCTGAGTTTTCAGATTTATTAACAATCAACCCATTCGTTCATATTCGTGTGGTTCAAGCAGACGGCGAATATTTTATTGCTAAAAGATGAGGATGATAATATTTCAGAGTGCTATTTGGTGCCTAATCTTGGTAACCGGTTTTAGTATGGAATTGTTGCGAGTGCACAAATTTCAACGGGATGACTCACTGCTGAACCGTGTGTGTCCACCCAGCCATCGCTCTATGGACGTGCATGCGAGATATAAGGAGCACTGCTTAGCAATGTGCGGAAACATTGTCACATGCTTATCATTGTTCTTTGCTGAACACTTCGGACAGTGTATAGGATGTTCTGGGAAAGTACATCGATGGCGTTTCGCTACTGAACATGAACGGAACGGTATATTTCGATAAAGGTTTGAATAAGAATGTGTCAGTATATGTTTAACTGTTGAATTTTGAGTTTTTGTTCAGTATCAGCAACATGAACATTAAATAATTGCATAATTTACATGTCTTTACATATCAATGATCGTCCCATTCCTTTAAAAAAAATTGTCAACAATTATACTTTTTGGTGTGAGAAAAGTAATTACTTAAAGACATTGTTTTTCAAGGCTTTCGAAAACAAATCAATTTTACCATTTTAACATGTGTACGTTTTTGTGTGTAAAAGTTGTAAAAGATTTAAACAATTATACGCATCGTTGTATGAATTAAAGGCGCATATCGTCCTTATTTTTTTTTTTTAAATATAGTAAAAATATGTATTTAATTCTTTATATGGATTAAATAAACGCTCATTTTTTATTAATTCGAAAACGGGCTTTGTGGTGTAGTGAACTCTCACGCAAGCAGGCTGTCTTTTGTAGTTGTGTCCTACTGGAGGTTTGGATCAAAACATATTTTTCGGAATTGTATATGTTTTTCTTATAGCCCCTATAACGCTCAAAATCAACGAATCTTTCGTAAAATGTTTCGTAAAATAAAGTTAATACAATATATTCCATTTTAATTTCCCGCAACAATATCTATTCATACGACACACGAACACTAAATTGGTACATGAACATGTGTTGACTATATTGTACCACAAAACAATCAAAAAGATCATTTTTTATCTTGTAAAATCTATGTTACCAGAGCACATCTAGCGTTGATATTTTGCCTATTGCTATAAGGAACACTGATAATTTATGTGTTAACTTTATTTTACGAAATTTTTAACGAAATATTCGTTGATTTTGAGCGTTATAGGGGCTTTAATGATTCCATTAATATAATATTTCAGATTAATATTTTCTTGAATATTTCTGTGTTGATGGGAAATTCAGTCGATATGCGCCTGTAAGCAGCATACTTTTATACGATGTGCTAAGCACCTGTGTATTCAAGTTTTTTTCCTGAATTTATAGAACTTAAGAGTGTTTGTAAATTATAACAAGGTTCTGAAATAAATCAAAATAACAAATCAAACGTCTTTCAGTGGTATTGTGCGATCAAGGCTTGATTCCTTTTGCTGACTCCTGCTACTTCTTTGCTCTTGATGAACGGGTGACCTACAGTGGAGCTGAGGTTATCGACTTTGGTTATTGTATTAACCATGAACTTGAGCACCTCGATTTGTTTGTTCAATCTTACTACATAGCTTTATAACTGTTTGAGCAAAAAATAATTGGCATGTTATGCCCCAACTTCCAGAGAAGGAGGGGGGGGGGGTGCACATTCCCTTGTCTGTCTGTCCGAGCATCGGCCTTTCCGCTCGTATGATTTTTAAGTCGATTGTAACTAAAAACTAATTATGTATATAGCAGTAGTACTTTATATACATATTAACATGCACGTGAACTTGTGCAACTCCATATTTTGGTTCGTATGTTTTATACATAATTGGAGATAAGGCCATTGTTAGCTAAACAAAAACAGTTTGAGACAACGTTGGAATATATGGACATCAGTGCCTTATGGGAACATGTCTAGTTTCACCTTCATCGTGCGTTACTTTAAGCCTTTGGCATTAAAAAATAAATGTCCTATAAATGGAGCACACATGTAAATTATTCTATTTCGCTTTAGGGATTCTGTGATCACCTAGATTCACACATTGTTCTACCCAACGATGCGACTGAAGAAAAGTTTATTAACGGACAACTTGCACTCAATCTAGGAAAAGGTAATATGTTTTATAAGACTTTGCTTTTCGTGCATAACGATATACTATATTAGACTTCAATGTAGACGTGTAGTTCATCGTTAGCACCCATTTTATACCTACACATCAATTTGCTTTGATATTTTAAAGGTTTTAAAAAGTGTTTTATCTTGGCATTCACCAACAATTGTGAATCAATAATGCTACCAATGTACGTTACACAATACGGTCTTGAATAAACAGATGAAGAAGCCAACATTTTATAGAATGGCCACGTGTTTATGACGTAGGGTTTGCGTTCATCCAGCTTGAACTTGTATATAACGTTCAGACTATGTTATAGACGTAGAAATAAAATGTAAACCATCACACTCTTAAATTGTTATCAATATGAAGTTACATCCAACATTCATGCAACGTGTTTATTATTTATACTGATGTGTTAAAATTATAAGTTAAACGAGGCCCTTAAATGTTTAAATAAAATGTAATAATTTATTATTCAGAAGCACTATTAATCATCAATTACTTCTGATGTTAGTTGCGACGTGGATAGCAGAAAGAGAAAACAATACTGGGAACACTGCAAGCAGAACTTGGTATGCGCCATTCAGTCCCAACGACCCAGTACTCTTCATGAACTGGCGAGCTGGTGAACCAAATCTGAGTAATCCCGACGAACATTGTGTAATAAGCTTCGCTGGATGGAATGATATTCCTTGCGAAGCTCTGATGGGTGTTGTTTGTGATAAATAGAAATCGAATTGAAATACTGTTTCTCAAAAAGATGTTGTAAATAAAAGCAGTAAGTGTTTTAATTAGTCACTTTGACTTTAAAATTGATACACTTAAAGCATACAAACTCAAATATTTGTTAAACGGTGTTCGTGACGGCAGTTTCAATAGTACTTTGTATTGTCCAAGAAAAGCTTANCCGGCCGTAAGCAAAACATGTAAATGCCTCTTTGTATATGCATAGTTTTCTGTTGAAAGTCGTATTGCAAAGGAATTTCCTATCAGGCATTTTGATGTATGTTTGAACGAGACACAAATAAATGGAAAAAAGTTTATATACTCTGGTACTTCCGTATTTAATCAATACTATAATGTGGCATTATCATACTTAAGCAATATAAAACAATAACAATGTTATACATATTTCAGCTTCTTTTAAATGTTTTGGAATGCATGTTACACAAATAATGTTTCTGAGCGAGGCTCATATGCAATGGTTACAGGTAGGCCTACATGTATACGAAAAGGCACTAAATGTGCTGGCGTCCTCAGAGACTTTAGAAAGTGGCGGCGCAATGGCTGCACCGTTTCTCCATCATTAGGAAGCAGCAGAGAATGCCTAGAGGGAAGAACAAAATCGCGAGGATGATGCCGCAAATCGAGAAGTTCTCTGTGATCATTCCGACCTGAAATCACAAAAGAACTGAACGTTGAAATACCGTGCCTTACCATGTGAATTGAACGAGTAGAAGGAAGATCTCACTGTGAAAGTTTAAATGTTAATTCTGCTTGCATCATCGGCTTTGAAACATTCACAAAATGAAACAAAACAAACATTTCTTTTTTAAAACGAATTTTGCATCACTGCGGTGCTTATAGCTGAATTTAGGGTAAATATTTGAATATAAACTTAAGATCCTTTCAGTATATGGTTCCTTTACACATTAGATTTATAATAAATCTACTAAACCCCACCTTAACATGACTAATAAGATACATCGATAAATCTTTACACATTAGATTTATAATAAATCTACTAAATCATCCATAACATGATTGATTAGATAAATCGATAAATCTTGTTAAACTTGATTAGAGCATATGATAATTTGTGGACACTAATCATTTATTAACGTGAGGGGATTATACACGATATAATATTCGAACGGTTCTCCTTTTTTCCGCTTGATTGTTTTTGTTCGATAAAAATCGTTGCTATATATTTTAGAATGTTGTTAAAGTTGTGAGAAAAAATTGCCACAACACTTGCCTTGGTGGCTGATTACGAAATGTCAAATAATACGGAAATAACAACTCATAAAAAAGAAGAACGAATGAAAACATATTGTGGGTTTCAACAGTGGAATGTGAAACATTAAATTTCCTAACACTCGCACGTTTATTCATCTGCCGTATTAAGTCGAAAATAATTGTTTGTTATCAGCAAATATCTTTGTTTTACTTCCTTGGCGACGTAATTGTGTTTTATATAACATATTTCGTAAGACAGCACACTTGTGTTCAAGATTTGAAGATTTTATAATAAAAAGACGGAAGTAATAAACGAAAAATATTGAACAGGAAAATGTTATTAACTACTTGAAAAATATGCCTTCAGAAAATTGCTTTTAAATGCACTTGGAATTGTGAACTAGTGTTCATGAACAATTGCGCGACTCAATTATTATTAAGCACCGAGTGACCTTACCCTGCAGACCGGACAGTTCCCAGTTGCAACAACCCCGCCGCCTCCCTGTACTACAACAACACTGCTAGACTGCTGGCCCATGTATTGCTGCTGAGGGGGTGGGGCATTGCCGGCGTACGGTGGAGGGTAGCCCTGAGGTGGTGGGTATTGACCTTGGGGCGGGGGATACTGACCCGGGGGTGCTGCTCCGTAACCTGTTTTATGTATAAATTGTTTGATAAGTATTTAGCATTCGCGATTTAAACGTTTGCTTCATATGAATGTGTAAACTAATACTAATAACAAAAACAACAACAACAACAACCACTACTACTACTACCACTACTACTACTACTACTTCTAATACTACTATTACTACTACAACTACTCTTACTGATGCTACTACTGCTACTGCTGCTGCTGCTGCAAATGCTGCTTCTACTGCTATTGTTACTGCTACTGCAACCGCTACTGCTACTACCACTACTAACCCCACTATTTCTACTATAGGATTGATTATGATTGATGATTGAAAATGATTGATGATAGAGTTAACAATGTAATTAACTATAACGTCATGTCCACACATTTACCGTTTTACCGTCTATTAATTAAATATATAACAAAATGGTAATATGCATTTTGAGTTTAATGAGAATATGATTTCGTCAACGTAAAGTGTTATCGACACATTGTTATGTAATCACCGGAGTGGTGGACCCAATTGTTTCATTGACTTACCTCCTTTTTCAGCCATTACTTGCCGTCTGTTGTTTCTCTTCGTTCAATATAAGATACCAATTTTCTGAAAATGAAATGCAATCGGATGATAAATGTTGAAAATCTTTTGAACAGGAAAAATCCTTATACATTTAACCCATTTATGCCTAGTGGACTCTCCCATCCTTCTAAACTGGATCAATTTATTTGCAAAATTAGGGATGTCTAGTAAATGTATTTCTATATTTAGAATATTTCCTACAGAAATTCCTTTAAGCAAACAGCGCAGACCCTGATGAGACGTCTCACCTGGGTATACGCTGTTTGCCAAGGCCTTTTTTCTAGACGCTAAGCATAAATGGGTTAATGTACTTAATGTGTTAAAGGGACTGTCCACTAGATTTTGGCATGTATTGAAGCATGTCATTAAATGCTCTATATTGATAAATTCAAACATTTGACCTAAAAATCTGCAGTTAAAAAACAAGAATACAATTTAAAAAGGGAAAAAAAAGTAAACCTCATCAGGGCTCGAACCAGTGACAATCGGGGTCCTGGAGTAAAAACCAATTAGACCGCTCGGCCATCCTGACAAGTATGTATGATAGCCGTATTTTATACCATATATAAGCAATCCTCGTAGTTTTACCAAATAAAGCGACAATAACAGAACTTTCCAAATTATTCAATCGTTTCGCGTCGAACGACGCTTTATGATTTTGAGGTTTTCAAATCGTCAAAAGATGCATATAATGGATATTTAAGAGCATTGTAAATGGTCAGTATTACTATTTCCTCAAAAATATCATAACAAACGCGAAAATTTGCGAATATGAAACAACTTTTTTTTTAATTTTGTCAATTTACCAATCTGTTGGACGGCCCCTTTCAGGTTGCGACATTGTTTGATGACGACTTGATGACGACTATAACAACTGTATGAATTTGTATAAAACTATGAAGGACGTTCAGGAATGGAAGCATTGCCGTTTATATAACGCATGTGTAAGCTATATTGTACATGTACAGAGCATGGAACTTGTATATACGAAATTTAAATAGAAATAAATATTAATTTATTCATAATAAAATTCCATTACATATTTAAAAGGCTGCCGTGTCGATAATTGTATACGACGCGAACTGTATTCATTTCAGCTCGAGTAAATAAATAATTCTGTTTTTATTTCACATATCCACATAAATAGTTCGTCGAATACTTGCTGGTAAAGTTCAGTTTATTGTTTAGATTATTTATTGCTCAATAGAATTTTCCATCCTCACAGAGGTGTCGTTTTTTAAATTGGCAAACGTCGCTCCATCCACTCAAATTCATACGGTTACCAATACCCTTTATGCATATGAACCTCGCTCTGTGAAAAGGGGGTTTAATGCATGTGCGTAAAGTGTCGCCCCAGATTAGCCTGTGCAGCCCGCACAGGCGAATCAGGGACGACACTTTCCGCCTAAACTGGATTTTCGTCAGAAACAGTCTTCCTTTAAATTAAAAATACAATACAAGCGGAAAGTGTTGTCCATGACTAGCCTGTGTGGACTGCACAGGTTAATCTAGGACGATACTTAACGCACATGCATTAAACCCCCTTTTCACAGAGCGCGGCTCATATATTTCAGTTCACTTCAGTGATGTTTATTATATTCACCACAAACAGGTCATGCAACATTTATGCGATTATAAAGATATAAAAGTTCAAACGTGTAAATAAATAACTTATTTAACATAACAAAACAGTGTACATCTTTACAATTTTTAAAAAAAGTATTGAGAAACTAAACTGCCCCACGCATGTGAGACGGCAAGTATAAAACTAACATGCACGCCTCATTATTATAATGTGGGTAAATGAAGTCAAACTAGACTTGCACTTTCATTTCTGTTTTGACAGTTTAACCCATTTATGCCTAGCGTCTAGAAAAAAGGCCTTAGCAAACAGCGAAGACCCAGATGAGACGCCGCATGATCGCTGCGACTATCGTAAAGGAATTTCTGTAAGAAATATATATAATATGAATTATAAAATACTAGACATCACTAATTTTGGAAATAAATTGATCCAATTTAGAAGGATGGGAGAGTCACTAGGCATAAATGGGTTAACCAAGTCATGCGAAAACGGATCTTCGGACATAACCGAAACGTGTAGCTCCAGATAGGCCTCTTCATCCGTATACTCTTCTTAGAAGTAATAATTTCTGTTAATGAGACCACCATACCTTGCGTGACTTTATAGAGGACAACGTAGCTCCAGACTGTTCGAATGCGCAGGGTGGTCTAGAGCTACGCTGGCCGCATTTGTAATAAAATCCATTTGTGAACGAAGCGGATCATGAAACAATTGTACCGATAATATATTGTAAGATATGAATTCAATTTTTTCTTTAATGACACAGTATATAGCAATTTGTACTAACATACAAAGTACTTCAAACTATAATACAATTCAGTGCAACAATTGAAAATATAAAGTTTTATTTTAAGTCAATATTGTTTGCACAAAACGGAAAATGTGCCTTTAAGGACTGACACAAAACACGTAACATGACACGAAAACAATAAACCGTTATTCCTATTAGTATTGTAGTAAAAAAGCCTTCACTACCGCCATTGAATAATTTCAATTGGTTTACGACATGGGCCAATGCTCTCTTTAAACGTCCATGCATAGGTAAAAAAATAAAATCTATTGCAAATTTAAACTTCCTGATTTCAATTTAGGATGGTTAGGGGAAATTTTGTCAAAATAGCAATGCTCTGATGGGTATGTCGCGATCAATACACGCATCACTAGTTTAAACATATTTTATTTCCAAATTGACAAATACAAATGAATTACAATTCACACAAGATAATATGGAAAAAGGGTTGGACCTAAAGTTCTACAACATTATCGGGGGTCTTTCCCTTGAGTATAAAGTTACATAGATAAAGGTGACTATTAAAGATGTAAATATTAGTCGTCGTTTTGGAAATCTTACGAAAAAAATACTTAAAGATTGATGCAAATACTACTTTGACTATAATGATATTAATAATAACAATAGTAATTATAATAATAATAATAATAATAATAATAATAATAATAATAATAATAATAATAATAATAATAATAATAATAATAATAATAATAATAATAATAATAATAAATATAATGATACAAGGTAATACACAATAATGCACAATAATGAGTCCTGTCCTGGTGCGTCTATGCAAAACGCTTCGTCGCTGAAATAAATCTTTGCACTTCAGTAAAAATAAATTCATTTTCTTTGTCGTTCAGTGATTGTTTTCCATGGAGAAGAATATCAGAATTTAAAGGGTGAAATGAACGCAATGCATTAAATAGAAACAATCGCTGTCTATCATACTGACTACATTTGAAGAAATAATGTGAGGCATTTTCTATCTCCCTGCCACAGGGGCAAACAGGCGAAGTAGTTAAATGGTTTTGGAACAAGTCAGAGTTAAGGTCACTGCAATTATTTCTTAATCTTGCATGTATTATGGAGGATTTCCTATTCCCAGTAAAAAAATATTGAGGAATCTTTTCGCTAGCGAAAAATACGCGCTTCAAGTTGGATTTAAAATGTGAAATAGTATTGCTGTTACGAATATTTATGTCTAAGGAATTCCATAGATCTATGGCAGAGGGTAAGAAGGAACGAGAATATAATTGTGTCCGCCGTGATACAATGACGTAGTCGTCTCCATTGCGAAGAGAGCGTGATGATTGTTGTTGAACAGTGGGCGGGAGAAGATTTGCCAAATAAGTGGGACTATGACCGTTATGTATTTTGTACATATTAATTAGTTTTATATACTGCCTTCTTATATCAAGAGACGGCCATTTTACTTCGTTNTCGCGGCAACGCACGATATTTTGCGCGACAGTCGCGGCGACGCACGATATATTTAAAACGATATATCGCCTTTTGGGCTACCTACACAAGGGCGATATATCGTGCCTTGCCGCGACTGTCGCGCAAAATATCGTGCGTCGCTGCGACTGTCGCACAAAATATCGTGCGTCGCCGCGACTGTCGCGCAAAATATCGAGTATCGCTTCGTGTGTCGTGTGTCGCCCTTGATGAAAGAAGGTCGAGATTATAGATGGCCCTATCCGGATTTCTTAGTCTAGGTATTTTTAAACAAACAGCTTTGTACACGCATTTGCAAATAAAATTAGGATACATCTCAAATGATTTTTAATCTCTATTAACAATCGGTTTAAAACAACCCACAATGAACGATAACTTCGATATAGAACGTGTGTTCAAGGACACCAAAGTTGTCGTGTACTCCACGCTTAACTTGTAGTTGGATATCAGACGAAACCCCGTTGATACTTATATAGTTATCTGAAATGCTTTGTTAGTTATATTAACAATCGGTTGAAAATGAAAACCACAATGAACGATAGCCTCGATACAGAAAATCTGTTCAAGGACGACAAGGTTGTAATGAACCCTAAACTAATCTAAACTTGCAGTTTCATTTCAGACGAAATCCGTGAACGTGTCAGAGATACCCTTTCTCAATCAAATGTACTAGATGGGATAACAGAAGCACATGTCTTCATTTAGTGTGATTTAATATTTTGCAACACGCTCAGGGGCATACACATGCAAACCACCAAAAAGGGCAAAAGCAAGATAGATTTATAATGTTAAGAAAGTAATGTTAACAACAACAATTTGCAAATGCTTAATACAGGTAGTTCTGTTCGCTAGAACGCGTTTTCTTGCACACGCATGGATATAATTCAAATACCTTCCTAAAAGTTCTTTAATTTTGATCACACAACATTGATAATCTATGCTCAAATAACAACCAGTATTTGTTGAGTTTGTACTCACTGAATTGTTTTTTACTCAGCTCGTTATTTCTATCAGCTTTTAAGACACATTTTAATGCGAGAGATTTAATACATCCTTTAAACCAGATGTCAAACGGAAATATTTCAATACGTGTGTAAATCGAGCACATCAATTCCAAAAAGGACGTTTATGAGGTTTGTTTCACAACTATTTCCATTGTAAGCGTGAAAAGAAACTTGATGACCTGCCACCAGACTTATAACTCCAATTAATTTCTACAATCCAAGGCTTTCCTCTTGAATTAAGAAATGAGTGTTTAATAATTGTGTCGTGTTCTGAGAAAACTGGGCAAAATGCATGTGCGTAAAGTGTCATCCCAGATTAGCCTGTGCAGCCCGGGACGACACGTTCCGCCTAAACTGGATTTTCGCTAAGAAGAGACATAATTTAAACGAAAAAATCCATAAAAGCGGAAATTGTCGTCCCTGATTAGCCTGTGCGGACTGCACAGGCTAATCTGGGATGACAATTTACGCACAAGCATTATGCCCAGTTTTCTCAGAAACGACACAATTGCTATCACGACTACGATAAATCATGTACAAGCGTTACGTTAGTTGATCGATTTGGTTCTTACATCAACGTTTGGTATATAGTGCTGTCTCGGATCATGTTTGTCGAGTTGTTGCTTTTCAGTATTATGTATTTGTATATTTTTTACGACGTAAATGTTAATTATTTATATATAAAACGAACTCTGTGTTTTTCATTGTCAAAATAATGTTTATTTGTCCTAATAAATATTCACACTTATAACTCAGTACTTCAAATGTCAAACTACAGTTAGCTTTTCCGCATATATGTTTATTGTTTATCAAGACAAAATACAAGCTGCGTTCACTAAGTTTTATGTACTCAACGAGTACACTTTCGATATAATTAATTAAGCAAATTGTTCCGCTTCAAATTATTAAAATAATTATCTGACTTAACAATTAACTCGTATCTGACTTAACAATTAGCTCGTGTCTGACATAACAATTACCTCGTATCTTACCGGCTTACCCTAGCTCGTTGTAAACTTTATTCGTGTTAAACTACACACGGTTTGTAATATCTATCTACAGCTAATTCACACATGTCAAAGACCTAATTAATCGCGATTTTAAAGCGACTTATTCGTCGAATGTTCGTGTTTTTTTTTAGTTTAAAAAAAAACTATTGCAAGTGTATCATTATCACTATCAGATATAAAATAACGACTCTCGAGCTAAGGTGTGTTTTTTTTTACATTCAATTTATATTTATATTGCTGTTCTTATTTCTATTATTTTATTTATTTAATCGTTTATAAAAGCTTGAAGATTTATTTCATCAAACTGTGAATAAGTCTCTAAAACAGGATAATCATTTATAAAAAATACTGTCACTTATCTGCTTCCAGAACTCAAAACGAGAGAGATTCAGGGTACCCAAACATTTCAAAGAGTTTATATTCTTTAAGCATGGTTTTGTATTGTTGACTGGAAGCATTCAGTTTAAAACACTTTTCGTGAGGTCATTACTAACTTGTTGTGAGCGTTTATATTGTTGTTCTGAAGATGTCTATGAAGAAAAAAACGCTGTATCTCCCAATGTTTTTGTTTGTCGTAAACTAACTTATACCTGTCGTGGGCCTTGTGTTCTTAAATCATATGAGACCGTTCTGAGAAAACTGGGCTTAATGCATGTGCGTACATTATCGTCCAAGATTAGCATGTGCAGTGCCGACAAGCTAATCAGGGACAACACATTCCGCTTTTATGGAATGTTTCGTTTAAAGGAACGCCCTTCCTAGCGAAAATCCAGTTAAGGGAAAAAGTGTTGTCCCTGATTAGCCTGTGCGGACTGCACATGATAATATTGGACGACACTTAACGCACATGCATTAGGCCCAGTTTCCACAGAACAAGGCTCATATTTCCGCGTGAGTCTACATTTCTCATGCGTTGCATTATTGCGCGAGAACGAATCGTTCAACTTAAAACGCGCAACACAACCGCATAGTTTATTAATAATGATGTTGCCTTGCCAATGGCGATTTTACAACGCTTGACGAAACATATTTAGTTAGACACATGATGTGAACAATAAATAATACTTTGGCCTACATTTCTTCCCGTATTATCCCATTATGCCTAGCGTCTATAAAAAAAGGCCTTGGCAAACAGCGTAGACCCAGATGAGACGCCGCATGATGCGGCGTCTCATCAGGGTTTGCGCTGTTTGCTTAAAGGATTTTATGTAAGAAATATTCTAAATATAGAAATAAATATACTAGACATCCCTAATTTTGGAAATAAATTGATCCAATTGAGAAGGATGGAAGAGTCCACTAGGCATAAATGGGTTAATTCAGTAAACACTATGTTATAAGAGTTACGCAATGACGTCAAACCGTAAATTAATCATTCAAAAAAACAAACCAAACTGGTCTAACCCGAAAACTTTTATGATCCGTATAAAAAATAAATTAATTATGCATATATATATATATATATTTAAATACACATGAAGCGTGATATTTATTATAAATATATTGACATTAAAACAGATGTATCAATTTGTTAAACGTACGAAAAAATTACCTGTAGCGTCTCACCAACGTTATCCCGGATATATTCAACTAACTTCAACTAACTTCGCAATTTTGTGTGCTGATAGCGTTTTCACGGCGCCTAACCCAAACGGATAATACCGGAAACATGCATGCGTAGGCGGTTAATACGCGAAACGCGCCGGATCATATTAGAAAATATTGACTTTTTTTAGGTAAGTATGTTCCTTAAGTTTTAAAAGTCTTGACCCTACTGAACAAGGTAATTACACTAAATTGTTTCTTTCAAAATCTGATGTAAAAAGAAAGCTATTTTAAAACGACTTAGTTATCAAAACTATTTATAACAATCCTATTATTGTTTAAATATTACAATTACATGGGTTTTTTATGTCAAGGCGATTGGTTGGTAGAATCTTCGATTTATCACTTTTACGATGGTAGCGTATTGGCAAATAGTGCCTTGCGACGTCATGAAGTTTACTGACGTCATACCGTTTTGACTATCTTTGTCGCTCTCCGTGCTTAGAAGGTGAATCAAATTCCAGATCTCTGAAAAGAAAGCAATATACTTCCAGACATAATACCACAATGGAGACATCGCCAAAGAATCACAAAGTAAAATGTAAATAGATCTTGCGGTGAATTAGACCTTAAATACTTGACATGTACATGTACTTGTGAAATGACAGTTCATGGGTGTTCGACTACCTGTTGTGCAATACCTGCAAGTTAACACAATCAGTTTCTCTTGCGAGGTAAGTTTTTTAATTGCACGATGAATGACGAATGCTCCAGTCCGGGCAAACTCGATCGGACGCACGAACGTATGCCCTTACGCACATATACTAGACCATTGTTGCTGTCATATCGAGCTTTCTGCAAGCGGCTCGACAAAAGTCTGATAGGTGTCATCATGTTTTCTCCTAGTTGGCATACGTCCGTTTTAAGGAAGAATTCAACAAAACAGTGCGAACTTACATGGGTAAAATGCGCATTGACTACTCATATGCACTTGAGCACAAACTTCGAGTATGTTATTGAACGTTTCTACACAAGATATTCAAATTTAGTTCTTAAATCGTTCTGAAAACGCGTATTAATCTTTATATGTGTCATGTGATTTCGTGTATCATCCAGTACCGTGTTTCCGGACTTCAACCGGTGCAAGTATTGTATGGTTTCGTCTGTTATCCAGTGCCTGTTAAATCACCATGCGACCCCTTAAAAACCTCCTTCATTTTGCAATGTTTATGATCTTATATGATCCGACGCAGATTCACGTATAAGCCGGTAACGCACTTATATTTTCGGTATTCACCGTTTTGGTTGGACGCCGTGGTTCATCTCGTAACACTTGTGAAATATGGCGTGGCGGCAAAGAGATAGCAACATATCATGTTGCGAAATCACATCGAAATCATTAAAGTTGCAATGCGCGTATTACTACACACTTTAAAGGGCAATGTTTGGAAGAAATATAAGATATATAACATTTAATTTTATCTATTTTTTCTTTCTAAATGACGTATTTACCACTACTGGGAATGGTGTGTAAAAATGAAAATTGTTGTTTTATTTGCCAATATTTGACTCATTAATGTACACGTTGGCCTATACAAGTAAACGACCCTTCCCATTATTTCCGGTCCTTATAACCGAATCGGAAATAATGGGAAGGGTCGTCATCTAATGTTGTTAAAACTTGTGACCCAACCCTTTTGCTTTTTTCTTTACAATCGATAACATCAATTTGTAGTATATCTACTCTATGCACTATGCACCATATGTATATTTGTATGAATGCATGTATGAAAGAAAATGCAATAAAATAATATAGGGCCATGAAAATATTTTGAAATTCCCGGAAATGTAGAGAATACTACCGAGATTTAACGACCGAAAGCGGATAAAACGGAAAAGAGCCAATAGTAATTCTCGAGCTATATAATTATGTAGCATACATGCGTACTGTGTAACGAATATGCGGTGTGTTAAAACAAATTTATTTCTTTTGGCAAATACAGTGTACATCAATATGTGGTGTGTAGGACATAAACTGAGTGTTTTGACAATAAACAATACATTAATTTTTTACCGTTATTCAATCTTGAACATTTAATTCATAAGCGACATCGTGTTACCATTCAATTTGGAGTAAATTATTGCTTTTTGTATAACATACCTGCTCAAAATAATATTGCATAGCAACCATACTGGCACATATATAAAATACTATGATAGTACAACAAAAGAAGAAACAAGGGCAACAACCTTGGGAAGAGGGTCGAACTATACATTTACGTTCAAACGAGTTAGTTTAAGAGCGTGTCTCCTTATTAAATATTTTATAATTTATCGTTGCGTCCCGGTTTATAAACTTATATTTATTAGACAAATTGGTGTTTAAAACAAAAGTGCACCCCTGGACAACAAAGAGTTGTTTAAAAAATCGACACTTGTTCAGTTACGAAATATATGTTCACGTCAATTATCGCCTAAGAAATTATTTTTTCTTCAAAAAGTTGTATTTGTTTTCATTGTTTACATGGCTTTTGTCAAAATTTTACTTCTGAAACTCTGCCAACTGCCGGTGTCTGCATCGAGGCGTGATGCCTTTTCTTACATAACATGAGATATTTTTATTGACATTTTCGGAAGATAATCAATCATCTTTAAATTGATATCAGGTTAAATGATACACTCTAACATAAAGGAATAGCGAGAGTTGGCCGTTTTATAATTGGACACTATGGGAATAGAATTAGTGTAATCTAACCTCATGTGCAATCCGTACATATGCCTCATTTTCTATCGCATTATTTTCACACTTAACATGTGTGTAATAGATCATTTTCTTGTTGTTGTTTTTTTTGTTTTTGTTTTTTTTTTAATTGTGAAATATATGATACAACACACCTGCATTAGTATGCCCATACAGCTTTCCGTAGCAATACGCGTTGTATGTAATTGATTGGATACGCGTTGATAATTTTGTGAACTTTAAATCGTAAACTTCGTAAACAAGGTTCGGTGTGTGTGATTGAGTCACCAATTCATGTTATGACTTTAAACCGTAAACGGAGCTCAAAATATGATCACAATCAGGATATATTATTGATCGCGTATGAAGGCCTTTTGCTTTAGGCAAAGATCTATCAATAATTGATAGATCTTTTCTAACGGTTGTATTGCGTTTTTAAAGCAAAGGCACATTGATTTGTTTGATGTACTAACAGAAAATATTACCTTTATAAGTAACAGCGAATGAGCAAAATAACAAGTAGAGTAATAATTGTGATACTTAGTAAGAGAAGTTGTATACGATCCGAATGTCATTTAGAATTGTCTACATTATTGAATGTTTATCATACTGTCCTAAATTACTTATTTTTTTAACCATTGCCTATGTAATGCAATATATGAGCCACGCTCTGTGAAAAGGGGGTTTAATGCAAGTGCGCAAAGTGTCGTCCCAGATTAGCCTGTGCAGTCCGCACAGGCTATTCGGGGACCACACTTTCCGCCTAAACTTGATTTTTGCTAAGAAGAGACTTTCTTTAGACGAAACGTTTCATAAAAGCGGAAAGTGTCGCACAGGCTAATCTTGGACGACACATTACGCACATGCATTAAACCCCATTTTCACAGAGCAAGGCTCATATAATAATCTCGCTCGCTGTACGAGGTTTTCATGTTCGGCGGCTAAGTTTCCCTTTGTCACGAATGCTTCTGCCGACAAATATTTTATGTATGACAAGACACGAGCCCACATTCCACGTTTGTCTCAAAGTTCCACTTACGTTCAAATGGGCTCAAATGGCGATATACTTTTTGCATTTTTATTTACGCGTAAAACTAGTTTTTAAAGTATCTTCTCGCAAAAAAAGTGCCATACCTCCATGTCGGAAAAGACCGAGGAACAATACGGCGGTGCACACGTTCACATGCTGGTTATTATACTTGTAAAGTTGTATAACTCTAGCACCACTACGTTCTGAGTAACGCAAACCACACCTTAAGAATGTCAGTCTTTTTCTCAAAAGGCAATAACTCTGTATATATTGAAAAAACAGAACCGAAATATGGAGATGCAAGTTAATATAATTGTTAAGTTTCATCTCTATAGAAACCATAGTTTTCTAGTTACGCAAGAAACAAACTTTTGACAGACGGACGGACGGATTAACGTGCTGACGGAGGAACAGAAGGGACAGACGTACAGACAAGGGAAAACCAGTGTCTTCTTTCTCTCAAAGAAGAGGCGTAATACAAGGGTGCAGGATCACGTGACTTTGTGGGATTCACAATTAAACGTAAATGGATGTAAACACACCGGTAAGTGGTGCTTATTTCAAACTTTTAAAACCATTTTTCTTAAGAATGTCAACTAGTCCATAAACGACAGTTTTTTATGCTGCTTATGACAATGTGAAATACATAAGAATTACTTTATTTAATAAGCCTGTGTACTTGAACAACAATTCGATGTGTACAGCATTCATGAGCACGATTATGCTTCACGCACCGTGAAATTTTGTCACCCATTTCAGACGTATTAGATGATTAATTCTTAATTCTTAAGATATGGGCAAAACTGCAAGAAAAACTGTCTTTTATGCGCTTAAGATTTTTGCAAATGTATTTCAATAACTTGAGATATTTGCAAAAATAAAAATTATTAACGGTGTGTTTACATTCTGTCCGGCCCGTGTGTAAACCTGAAAACCCCGTTGATCCTGCACCCTGAATACGTGAATGTTTGTACAACTTTTAATATCAATGGAACAAAACATAGTCAACAAAGAACATAAATCAATCGTATTGTGCTGTTTACAATGATTATTTGCGAACTTGAACATATACAATCCCAACGATGCAAGGGATGCAACTGATATAACATTGTTTAATGTACCAGTCTTATTACTGAGCAAAGGTTGTGAACTTGTGATTATCCGCGAAGACTTATGACCAGTTTCGAGCTAAGCCGCTCTCGACCTCCGCGCAGAGATTTGACTGGACCCAGCTGGATCAATATGTGAGAGCATGAAACGACAACTCTGCGTGGAGATTGAGCCACTCCTCTCAGTGTTTACCTCCCCTGTTGTTTAGCGTTACAAACTGCTCTCACAAGTAAAATCCTTTCAGATCTGTAATATTGACTAGTTTAAAACCTTTTTCTAATTTTATGAGAATCGTATAATTTTGTAAATAATTGAACTTTGTATATATGGTTTATAGTTTGAACGTAAAAACATAAATAATATTAAATCATATAAAATAGCAATACAATTGAGCCTCGCTCTGTGAAAAGCAGGTTTAATGCATGTGCGTAAAGTGTCGTCCCAGATTAGCCTGTGCGGACTGCACAGGCTAATCAGAAACAACACTTTCCGCTGAAACTGGATTTTTGTCAAAAAGAGTCTTCTTTTAAGCAAAAAATACAATCAAAGCGGAAAGTGTCGTCCCTGATTAGCCTGTGCGGACTGCACATCCTTATCTGGGACGACATTTTACGCTCATGCATAAAACCCCTTTTTCAAAGAGCGAGGCTCAATTTGAATCATCACGTCACGACGACATGGATCACATGACAGGGCTGCGCTCGGAACCAGTCATATATCTGCGCGGAGATTAATCATGCGACCAAAATTCTGTGCATGCACTTGTAATAACTTTCCTTCTTGAATCAAATGGCGATGTGGCAGCGATGCACACTTTCGACAGTGATATTGTTGAAAAAGAATTCACCTTAGTGCATCTTGTTTTGGAGACAAAATATGTATGCAAGGCTATATTCCACTTCTTTTCCTTTCGTTTAATTAAGATTTCCCATATACCTTAACCAGAGTTTCAACAGAAAATTTGCATTTCACTTCTGACTTTGAGATATTCGATCATATTAACCAGTAAAACAGTCACACACATTGCGGGGGTATGATACAGAGAGTTCGTATTTGAGTGTTAAAATGGATAAAATTGTGTGTTTAACGTTTATAAAAAAAAGTTACAGGCAACACCTTTACTACAACCTCAAAGGTCAATGTTACATTTTTAGAGGTCAAAGTTGAAATGTGACCATAGTGCAGATCACATGTGTCGGGCGTGTGGACAAGTCGCTACTCCCACCACCACTACTACCATCTCTTGTGAAACAAATGAAATTAATGACTTAAACAATCATCAAACACTATCAATATGGCATGCTACATTTGTAATCCCTTTGACCATTTATTTTTTCTAGTATATATATAATTTCAATATCAAATATCCGCAATGGGTCATTCGATTTTCTCTCCTTGTCATGTCCCTGCAAATGTTTCAATCCTTAGTACAATTATAACATATGGGTAACCGATGTATATACACGAAGTGATACACTGCGGGTTATTGATGGTCTTAACGCGCAAATTACACATGTAATAAACTACATATTCCCTATTTCTACACATATAAAATAGTCTTCATACCATTTGTAGATATTCAATACCATTTAGAACTTCACTTCACTTCACTTGGTCCGTAGAACGGACGACTGTTTGAGCACCACATGCGACTTGGCAACCAGCTCTGCCCATTCTTCTCGTCTTTCGGACAGTCTCAAGGCTTTGCTTAGTCTCAACCCAGTCCATTCTGACGTTCCCGACGTTTCCTTTGTCTGCCTCTCTTCATAACTCCCTGTACTATGCCTTATAGCACTGTCTTGGCAAGCCCTGATGATCTTGAGACAAGCCCAAACCACTTCAGTTTACGTCTTTTGACAGTGGTCAGCAGATCTTCGTGGGGTCCACTGAGAACTGACGTATACAATACACAAACCTTATATTTTGATACACTGCTCCGATGGGATTCGAACACCTATACAAATTGCGCATACAAAATTTACTGTTGTTTTTATTGATTTGAATGGGATGGAAATGAAATGCAATTATTTTTAAAATAGTGTTTCCTTATTGCAAACCCGTGCAAGTAACATGCAATATTTGTGCTAGAACTGTATTGAATGGTCGCAACATAATAAAAAGGCGAAAAAGTGGAACAGGGTTTCCGCTTTCGATCGCCATTGTCACCAGTGGCAACACAATGATACAAATGGCGACTGTCTCTAAAAATTACTGGCAAAAGCAGATCTTCTGTATGTATATTTAGAAGTTTTTGAGGTCCTTCCGTGCGTGAGGCTGTTTTATGTGGGAACCCGAAGTGTGTCACAGAACTCATACTAAATTTACAAACTAGACTCACAAATGTTGGGACGAATTTTGAATATAGCTGCAATTTCCAGCTATTTATTTGTTGCTGCAAGATTTTTAATTTTGATATGGTCTTCTGTTGTTGGGGGAAGCCGGAATACCCGGAGAAAACCCCACCTGACCGGTATGGTGACCACTAACCAAACTTACATGCTTTTGGGTACGGGGATTGAATCCGGGTCACCTATAGGAGAAGCGCCTGGACCAAACATTGCGCTAACCGGACAGCCTAAAAAATGAAGATCTTTTGAGCAGCCAGTTTATAATAGACGCTTACTGGAGTAGATTAAGCAAGTGCAAACTTCATTCATGAAGAGAATAACACATATACAACAAATATTTACATCATTAATATATACAATAAAAATTAAATATATATGCACATTAATACATGTTCATGTATACAAACAACAATAGAAAGACGATTGACCTGAGATGTAAAACACAGTTCATGATAGTCTTATACAGTATTTATCTCATGGCGAAGAGTTAAACACCATGATTGCATTATAATAAGCACACGCCAATACTAAGAAACTAGTCTCAGCAATAGGGTTGCTAAACGAGCATTCAGGCGATTGTCGTTTGCACTTGCTAGCGTAATTTCAAATAACATTACACTTTGTTCTAGTGGTGTCTTTCGTGTTAATTTTATAAAACACTTAATCCTCTTTTGGTAAATGACAGCATCCCAAAGTGATTCCCGTAACAGTTCCCTTTTCGAACAAAAACACACTGAGTGTAATAGTTTGTTTTCCGTTTGTATTCCACACAATGAGCACACTGCTGGTAACGATCTAGACAGGAATCCTCCGAATTGGGCCATCAGGGAGGCTACTAAGGGCGCTAGCTTAGGCGAAATCCGGTATATTTGCCAGAGGGACGCGGGCTAATCTACGTGTAGAAAATCAGCAAGGCTCAATGTGGGGCACACGTCCCGGATACTCTCCAACTGTCTGTGATGTTCCGTAGCGGAAACCGATCGTTCGAGCACCTGATACCACGCTTGCTTAGACGGGAACAAGCCTGATGCTAAATACTCGTCTAGACACGATTGCAATCGGTATTTATGAAGCAGTCTATAGATTTCCAAAACAAAGCCTTAAGTCTGTTTGTCGTTATTCAGGTATAGTACACGTATGTTAATAAGCAATTATTTGGCAAGGTATCGGTTTGGTAAACGACATAATTGACCAAAAAACACTAGCTTTTTCCTGTCAATGATATTCTCAATCGAGTTACATTTATTGATGCTTATGCAAAGTCCGTATTCGTTGTGGATGAAAGTGCTGCATAGATTTAATACAAAACCGATAAGAGCTCTCAAGGCGTAACATATCGCTGGCGCCGATAACAGACCACAGTTCACAACCATATAATGCTTTCGGAACAACCACGGATTGATTAATTGTTCTAAGTGTGATTGGGCTGAGTGATGAAGGGTTTAAGCCGCTGCTGCATATGCTCAGGTATGTAACTCGAAGCTTGATGCAAGCGTCTGCTATAAGCATTTGCGACGAAAGCCACGCGTCGGAAGTTATCCCCAAATGTAAATAACTTTCAGATTCTTTAACTGTTTCACTTCCAAGCCCAAAAACGCGGGAGTTTCCTGTGTTTGTACGCTCATTAAAGGCGATGACGGCACATTTGCTTGCATTATATTCATATCGCCGTACTCTCGAGTATTTGTAACATATATCCATCATTTAATCAAGTCCCATTTTTGAGTAGGATATTAATACAATATCGTCTGTGACGGTCGTTAAAAAGATGTTATTGGTGTAGATACACATACCAAAACCGCTATCCTCCAGTTGTTTGATGAGACCATTGATGAACACTAGGTTCAGTATCGGTGAGCTTTTACTACCCTGGCGGGTACCTTGCAAAACCGGGAACTCCTGGGAACGTCTTCCATGGGAAAGAACATAGCTTTTGGCATTCATATAGAGTTATTTAATCGCAATGAGGCTTGTAGGGTCAGTGTTGCATTTACACAATTTGTACAGAGGCGTGCCACACGTTATCGAACGCCTGTTTCCCGTCTAGGAAGCAGACATACATTTTGGAAGAGTGCTCGCGTGAAAACTGAATGCATTCTCGTAAAACGAATGACGTCATAATAGAACCGAGTTGTTCTTGGAAGCCACCTTGTTGCATGCTTAGAGTCTCGGAAATAGTATCTTGACAACGCAACAAAAGAACAGAATCATACAATTTTAAAACCGCCGATAGAAGAGTAATTGCACGGTAATTATTTGGATCATCCTTTGTTTTTCTACCCCTTTATGGAGAGTTATTATCACACCACGTTGTATACAGTCCAGAATATAACCTAGTCTTAGCATGTACGTGAAAAGGTTAGCTAGTGCTGGGGTTACAACTGTCCGTGAAAATATTAAATGTTCATTAACGATATTGGCCTCGCCAGATGACTTTCCTCTCGGTAGTGTATTGATGATATTTTCAATCACCTCAGGGGACACAGATGCGTTGGGGTCTGTTGTCGTGGAGAGAGGGGTACGGTAGACGTTTTCAACATCAATTGTTCGTAGAAGTCGCGTGATGCTAATGGCTAATACAAATTCTCAAAGTTGTTGCCCCATCCTTGTAGTTGCTCATCGCGGTCACGAACAACGGTTCCTTTGAATATGATTCCTCCATTTATTTTTGACCCCGACGTCTTCCGTCGTGAGGTGACCATCTCCCAAAACTTAGTTTGGTGCACCTCAGCCGCTGTATCAATTTGCTGGTCCATGTCCGCCATGAATCGGTTTACACACACCCTATGGAGGCGTCTAAAATAACGCTTTGCCGCTTTGTTGCTGGTGTATTCAAAGCATTTCCGGTCTCGGGGCCGTCCGGCGCGACAACACTGGTCTCGAGAAAGCCGAGAATTGTTGTGCGCTTCAGTCAGATCCGGGCACCAAAACAGTTTTTGAATGGCTTGAAACATTTTTGGGGAAAGGAGTCATTTGCACATGAGTGAAGAGTATTTGTTAAGTCAAAATATGCCCGATCAATTTTCTGCTTGTCAAGTGTTTCCGAGCACAGGCGTTGTATAACACGGCTGGATGACAGAAGTGACTGGTAATGTTCGGTATCTTCTCTGGTGACCCTTTTCCAGTTAAAATATGTCTTTTGTGGACACACTTCCGGTGCAATCAAACTCGAGAACCCGTAGGCATTAAAGCATAATAATACAGGCCTATGTCGAGAAACATTAAGACAGTCATCATCATCAATAATTTCGGAAAATAGCACAAGGTCAACAGTTTCAACAGACAAACAAATATATCTACAGTTTGATTCGCGACACTCGGGAAAAGTGTTAACCGCAAGCATATTATAGTCATTTAATAACCTACGCAAAAGCTTAGTGCGGGGATTATTAGCTGATATACTTATGTCCGGATTGAAATCACCCATTAATACTACAGTACCGTTATCAGCGCACTGGTTATATATATCGTATAATCTCCAGATATAGTCAGCAAAAGTATCTATAGATATGATTGGAACAGGGTAAATATATCAGAAAAATATACATATAATAGTTTGTAGAAATTTGCAGCTGGATACCTGCAATGTGATCATCATCAATATCTGTGGGTGTCATACAATAATCATATTTATTTTGCCACATGATCGCAACACCACCCTTGCCCATTCTTCGCTGGTTTCCTAGTACTAAGCTACTGTCACGAACCACATGACATCTATAATTGTTTGAGAGTGAGTCAAAGAAATGCACATTAGATTCAGAAAGCAAATGCTCTAATATTCCGCATATATCTATTTTACGTGTGCGGAGTAGGTGACATAAGTATGGAGAGCTGAACATTATACCAGTAGCATTCCACGTCATTTAATTAATTCTCATGTTAGCCACGATAATTTGTTTTTCCTTCGTGAGGTTGAGTTAATCGATGTCTGTAGATAATATTATGTTGTTATGATTTGTTTTTAAGAGTTTAAGTTCCAATAAAAAATAATATAAAAAATAGCATAAAAGAGCCTCTTGGGACGCGTAGTTTACATTCATTACGAGGCTGTGCTTTGGATTGAAAACGAATAAGTAAATTTTGTCTGGATTCATTTCGGAACATGATCACACCGTCTGTTCATATGCGTGATACATTTGAAGAATAATGGTAAGGCAGTTGTTATAACAGGGACCTATAGGTCCCTGGTTATAAGAACACATATAGATCTAACTTGGACGGTGGATTTAGAAATCTGCAAGTTTTTTTGGCATTATCATACATTTTCGTGACCCTACATAACAATTACCATTATTCAATACCTCAACATTTGAGTTTATTATAAATATGTAACGTATATGTAAAAACTATAATTCTAGGCTCTAATCATGCAAATGCAGTTTATGCTATTTATGAGCGACGATGACACTAATATAGACTCTGAACTATTCCCATTATGATTTTGCTAAAAATGGCGGCTTCTTCATAAGTGGCGATTTTTAGTGGCGACAACTTTTTGGAGCTAATGGAAACCCTCGTGGCGTCCGCATGTTTAACATATTGCGATAGCATAATTGTTTTAAGTGTATACCTCAATTATTTGTAACATAATATATTCAGAAAAATGTTACATCGACGAAACACTTACCTTTTGAATGTATTGATTTCACCGACAAAAACGACAATAGTCGATCAATTAAAAAAAAATGAGAACAAAACACATTTAAACAGCAAGCATTTCTTCAGAAAATCGTAAACAATATCCTTTTTTGATTGAGTGTTGTTTCAAGGTAAATATACAACGATGTTTACTCATTATCCGTAGCAAATTGTGTCGTGTTCTGAGAAAACTGGGCAAAATGCTTGTGCGGAAAGTGTCGTCCCATATTAGCCTGTGCAGTTCGCACAGGCTAATCCGGGACGACACTTTCCGCCTTAACTGGATTTTTGCTAAGAAGATACATCATTTAAACGAAAAATTCCATAAAAGCGGAAATTGTCGTCCCTGATTAGCCTGTGCGGACTGCTCAGGCTAATCTGGGATGACAATTTCCGCACAACATTTTGCCCAGTTTTCTCAGAACACGACACATTTGAGCGCTCTCTGGAAACCCGAGGTTCATGCTTCTTCTTAAAGTTTCTTCCCAGATAGTTATCTTTTATTCCACAAAGGCTAATCTGCGACGACATTATTCACCGCGATTGGATTTTGGTTATGAATAGACTTACTTGAACATCAATTTCCATTAAAAGCTTATGCGTATATCGAAGTTTATGAGGTCCTTCCGAGCCTGAGGCTGCATAATGTGTCCCAGCACTCCTACCTAATTAGCTTACTAGACTCACGAACGTTGGGACGAATTTGGAATATAACAGCAATGTCCTGCTATTAAGTTGTTACTGAAAGATTTTTTATTTTGAGGTGGTCTTATGTTGTGGGTGGAAGCCGGAGTACCCGGAGGAAAATCCAACCTGTCCGGTATGGTGACCAACAACTAAACTCATCTGTCTCCGGGAACATGGATTGAACCCGGGTCGCCTATGTGAGAGGCGAGTGAACCAACCACTGCGCCAACCGGACAGCAACTTCCATTAAAGCGTCCAATAAAGCGGTTTATATATTCGTTTTATAGTAACCAATCTAAATGCCGATGGGTTAAGAAACCGGTCGATAACGGAATTGAATTGAATTCCAAAATTGAATAATAAATGAGAAACTATAATTATTGAACATACCGGGTAATTTATGAAGGTCTGGTTCTGTTCAAATATCGGCATTATTGTTTGATGTAAAACCAATAATATTGAGCGTCGGTGTAGAATACATGGGACTTTGCTTTGTACCCGATTCAATCAATAACACTAAGTATCAACGCTTCGCGGGTATGAAATATCACGGCGCCTAACCAAAACGGATAATACCGTATACACAAATTTGTTACCGGCAAATACGCGAAACGGCACCGGATACTATCTGAATATAAACATTGCATAATGCAGGATGTGCCGAGTATTTCTAATGAAAATTTCAACAAAACCACGTAAGTAAGACAAATACTGTTGTTCAAGAAATATTATGATATTTCAACTAACATTGTACTTCGAATTCGATATTAAAATAAATGATTTTATACGAACGAAAGAAAACAAATGAACCACATCTTCAAATAGTCGTAAAATAGTTTAAGAAACTTGCATTTTAAGTCATTTTAAGAGACATATGTATATACCACTACAACTTTACTATATTGTAAAAATCATTCATATTTATAGTAAAATTGTTGGGAATAACAGGCAACTGCAAAAATGTATTTGCGTTTATTTTTAAACGGTAGCATATTGATTTCACAAGCACTGAATAACAGGCGAAACCATAAAAATCTGTCACCGAATAAAGTCCAAAAGNCTGGATAAAGACGGACTGGCAACGGGATAGGACGGGATAGGAACGAGCTGCACGTAGCGCGACGGTGTATGAACGTTATTCAATCATATTGTAGATTTTTGTCTGACCAAAACTACACGTTCAAGCAAGTTCACATCCCGTTCTGCATTTTCTTCAGAACGTGGTCGGACTGTCTAAGAACGTGCTCAGTGTATGGGCTCCATTAGGGAATTTTATAATCTATAATCTTGCAGAATGACTAACTACTTGGGAATTTTATAATCTTGCAAAATGACTAACTACTTAAAACATTCGTGTTCTGTCTTCATTATATTTCAACCAGTAAAATTGACTAAGCCAAGGCGTCTGGAAATCTCGATACTTAGGTATTACATTTGCGTTGTTTCCTTTGGATTTTGTTGTTTATTTTGTTTATTTTCGAGTTAAGGGTTTGTAGGATGTGAAATTTCGAAATCGGCAATGGTATACTGCGACATCGTGCAAACGAATTATTTTTCTTATTCTTAGGTATGTTTGTGACAACATGGTATTTGTTTTATTTAATACCATTACGGGATCTCACATCTTAAATGAAAACACAGCATATAATATTACACACTTTTGTTGCAATCAACAGAAATGGGCCAAACGTGCGACTTTTGTACTTCCCCGGCGTAAACGTACTTTATTCTTGCAACACAAACCAAAGACCTATAAATATACATTTATATTTATAGATCTTTGCCTAAACATGGCAACAAACAAACAGGCGAAATGTCTTAATACTGCATTAAATCCCCTTAACTGTGAAGTGCGTACCTGTTTAAGTTGTCGTCTGCTACAAATAATTAATAACGTGTGTATACGCTGTATACTGCAGTCTGTGACAAGAGTATTGGAAACGAGGTGGGGTAGACAAATCATTGACTTTATATACGACCGTACGTCGCGTAGTGCAAGCCCTTCGTATTATGTTGTATTTATCTGTTATTTACATATATTGTTAAGGTTAGTTTGAATGGTTAAAAAAATACAAATCTATGAATACCTTTGTATTTCGTTCAAGTTAAACTATAAATAAACAATAAGTTTTATTTTTCAAATTCTATGCTGCAAGGTTCAAACGCTTTTTTACTATAAAATGCCATTATCATTAGAATGTTATATTCTCTCTTAAAGCAGTAGAATAAGGATGGAACGTTATTTTGGTTGTGTTCGTGCAATTATATATATAATGGTTAAATAACTGAATATCGACGAGTTTGCTATCGCCCATCATGCAATTGAAGGTTGACTATTGTGTCCACGAAACAGCCAAAATTGAATTCAACCCTTAAAGAAAGAAACAACAACATGAGTTTCAACATTTAATAGCCTGGTATCTGGATTTCAATAAGAAATAATTCTGATGAAAATACATCGTTGACCAAAAATTGAAGCAGAGTGTGTTTGTTAGTAATTGTTCGAACTATTACACCATCGTCCAGAACATTATATTTCGAAAGAGCTTCTAATCGAATCAACACATTGTTGAAATATCCAGGTAAAACCACAATATCACTATCTAACAACCTCGCACAATATAATACATTACTTTGGGTTACAATCCGAAGGAAAACGTGCAGCGTGTATGAGAAATCCCTAACCAACATATTTTGCGTCTTTTAGGAAACCGAAGCAACTTTTGTCAGTGAATTCAACTTTGCCGGGAACACAATGGCGACACAAGTTTACACAAGTAATGTTTTGACAACTGTTATCCTGTTTAAGCATTCACGTACAATTACCTGGAATTAGTAGGCGGTGCCTAGACTTAAGTGTACATATTTTCACGTCAGTTTTTAAAGTTTCAAACATATTGTTAAATTTCGTTTTCCTCTGTTAAATACTTATAGTAGTCCTTTTAAAGAACGTGTATTAATGTGAATTGATAACCACTATATAAATAACTTCCATGTTACTTCATTTGATGAATTCTGAGAACTATACAGAACATTATGTTCGTCTGCGTAATCTTCACTCAGAAAACACTAATTGTTTTATACTTTATTATCGTCTTTGTTAATCAGGCCATGTCAACTACGCTCAGAATCAACCCGCACCCCCGGGCTACTACGCCCAACCCGCCCCACAGCCCGTGTACCAGTATCCCTACCCCCAGGCACAGAACCCAAACATGTTCCAGGCCCAGCAGAACACAACTGTGGCAGTGATATCAACAGGAAATGCGCGTCCCGGAAACTGCCCCGCATGTGGGGTAAAGCAATATTTTCTTCACAATAATACAGTCCAAATAACTTTATTGGATAACAATGACAATGAATATATTATTTTGAATACAAAATCTGTACGCGTAAAACGGTCTATAGTGACTTTTCGAATTTATTTTGCCAGTATTTACCATTAAAATCAAGTGTCACTAACATACTGATTTGTTTATATTTGTTTTGTGATACGATGATGCTATACAGTATAGATTCGCAGTCACGTATGTGTTGATATGACAAAGACATTTCGACCGTTTATTCCGTGGTTCAATTCCCAGTCAGGTTGTTTTTCCAGGTATTTTCAAACTACTGGTTAATTACAGAAAAAGAGTCAAGAGTGTTTCTGACAGCAGAAGGCTTTCGATACAATTGTGCGAAAACACATTAATAAAAACTCATACGATGCTATTTTATTTATTTCAGCAAGGGATCCTAATGAAAAGGTACTCCACGTGTGGTATCATACTGGCGATATTGTTTTTCCCAGTGGGCATACTCTTCTGCCTTTGTATGGAGGAAAAACGATGCACGCACTGTAATAATAGCTTCTAAGACGCCAGACGCGACCTTCCCCATGTTTAATTTGTGAGATGTTTCACAATATGGACACTTTATGTGATGTATGTTGTTGAAACAACATGAATCTGAAATATATCAAAAGTGTACTAGACATAGCTCCTAAACACATATAAGAAATACTTGTTAAAGTCACATTTGAGGAATTAAATGAATCAAATTACTGAATGTAAATGACCGATGAATATGAGCGATAAATACATCTGATAATTTGCAGGTAGAGGGATTACTTGCATTCAAATAAATAGTAAAAATGATCAAATATTAATCTTGAATTAGGATATTTGCCTAGTAAATAACCAAGTTTATGTTTATTACAGGGATTTCATTGATACAGATTCCTGCATTTCGACGCAATCAACTTGAAATTGATTTGTTTTTGTTATCGGATAGAGTATTCCTCCTTGCGGTAAATCTATCAAATAAAATCTTTACTAAAAAGTCAACATTAATCCATTTTAGTGACCCAGTTATCCTACAAATTGACATTAACCATTTGTAAGAAAAACAAACCTCTTCATTGAAGGGAGCTATCGGACGTTGTTCATCTCATCTCAATTTAATTTGCGTATCTTAATCCCCTTTAGTATACCATCAGCACAAAATTGCTTTGCCTCATTCGATCAAATATTCACATGCGTTGGGTATAGCAATGGGAATTTTCAGAATACTTGGGATAGGGGTACATTTATTATAACTGGCTTACAAATGAATGATCAACATAATATATTTCACAATAACTGAATTGTAGAACTCTTTGTTCAATTGTTGTGGCAGGACATTTCAATTGAAATGGGTCGTAATGCTTTAATTGCGTGTTTAACAGTTGAAACATTCATGCATAGAGCTCCATTATTGGAATAGAATCAAACACAAATATGGTAAACTAATTCAGTTATCAAATTTGAAATGCCCTTTTTTATCTTATAACATTATCTTTAAGCAGAACTCGAGAAACAATATATTTTGTGTGTGTGTCCTAGTTATAATAGTGTAATCATTTATGCACATTAAGATTTTTAAAACACGGCCCCATGTACATGTATGTAACACAAATAATAGATGCATCTATAGCTTGAATCACGATTGAAGGTGGAGATTTAGTACTGTTTCTGAGGGACTTTTGATGAACATGCAGAACAATTTGTTTAATTATTTTTACTTTGAAATGTTTTGATAGTTCACGTTTATGTTTTATAAATGTCTTTAGATTATCCCATTTTTCTTATTATGTCTCTTATTTTGTTGTTATTATGTCTTTTTAATTTATTAAGTCTTGATTTAAGGCAATTAATTTTAGCTCACCTGAGCACATAGTGCTCATGGTTACCTTTCAGGATTCCGTCATCATGCCCGTCCGTCCTTGCGTGAGTGTGTCCTTTAAATGTTTCTTCTAACAACTTCTCCTCCTGAACCGCTGGGCAGATTATACGAATCATTCCAGACCATTGCAATTGTAGGTCACTGCAGCTAAAATATGTTTTAAATAAGAAAATTCATCTATTAAACCACAAGGGCCTTAATATTTAATGTGTAACATCATCTAGTGGTCCTGTACGAAGTTTGTTCATATCATGCACCTGAGTTAAAAACTGACCAAGCCACAATCGTCTCGTAATTTAAAAAGGCTTTTTATAGTTAATAACCATAAAAAATCATCTTCTCTGAAAGCGCAAGGTCAGGGGTTTAATATTTGGTATGTAACATCGTATACAAAGTGTTTAAAGTTATGCCAATTGGATTACCTGTTTTCCTAATTTTCATATAGAGAAAACTTAAAAAATCTTATTCTTTGAAACCTCAAGGCCCCGAGGTTTGGTATTTGGCATGTAACATGGTATAGTGTACGTCTACCAAGTTTGCTCAAATCATGACTCTGTAGTCAAAACTGCCCACTCGCAGGGTTCACAAGATTTTTTTAAAGACTTTTTTAGTACATAACTTAAAAAATCTCTAGAAATCACTATGGTCAGGGGAATAATATGTGACGTTTAACATCGTAGTATGGTCCTCTACCAAGTTTGTTCAAATCATGTCCTAGGGTTAAAATTGGCCTCGTCATGCGGGTTACTTGTTTTTCTTACATGTATATAGTGAACACTCAAAAATATCTTCTCTGAAACCGCAAAGCCCATACGTTTGTTATTTGGCATGTAACGTCGTATAGCTTAGTAAGTACAAATCATGCCACTGTGGTCACAACTGGCAACGTCCCGGTTGTCAAATGATTTATATAGACATGTATGGTAAATATGGAAAAAGTACAAACATCTTCTCTGAAACTGCAAATGTCAGGGGATTGATATTAAGTGTGGAAAATTGTATAATGTTCTTGTTAGATCATGCCTCTGGAGTCAAAACTAACCCCGCCCCTGAGGTCAAATGATTGATAAAAACCTAATGTAGTAAATAACTTGTAAAATCTTAATTATTTGAAATCGCAAAAGGTAGGGGTTTAATATTCAGTATGCGAAATGGTCCTCTACTTAGTTTTTCAAATCATGTCCCTGGGGTCATAATATTTCCTACCATAGAGTTTACTTGTTTTTATATGAATAAAAGGAACGTGGTTGTTTATAAGAATACATGAAATAAAACAAACAAACAACACACATATTACTGTTTAAATATATACCAAATTCCATTAACCCACAGTACCACACTATACATGTGTGAGTATGTAATAGGTAATAGCTATTTATAATTCATCGGGGTCATTTATACAATTTATGGAAACATGGTAACTGTAGTTCGGTTACATTTAATATATATTTGTCATGATTGTGTATCAATTTTAGGAAATTGTTAATTAAAAATATGCTTAAAAAAGAAATGAAAAGTTTTATACAATGTATAAATGTTCCATGTACCTAAAACTAAATGCATCAATTAAGCCGCGCTAAACATGACCCGGCATTATTCAGTTTGACTTCAAAGAAATTCAGACCAGGGGTAATTTTAGACTTGTTTTTTTCCTTAAATCTATTGAAATTCCTGGTACTAGTTTTATTTTAAAATTATAAATGTAAATGGTGTTTTTGTTATAGTTTTCTATGTTTATTTTTGTATACATATTGGTGTTGGTACTTAAAGTGTTAGTAATAAAGTTGATCACTTTCAAAGAAGTTGTTAAAATGCAATAAACACGCGGACAGAAAGACGCACGCACAGACGCACATCAACTTGGCATCTGATCACAACAGTCGTCCAGTTGAATGAATGAAGTTTATATGTAAGTATACTGCGAATCTGTAAAGACAGCATCATATATAGACTTTGCATTGACCCCCTTGTTCCCAGAGAGGAGTTAATCGTACTGGTCCGCATTTTTTGACATTGGTCTCCCTTGAAATATTGTCCTAAAAGTTAAACCATTTTGAATCATCATACAAAGCCCTCGTAAATTGTCAATTGCAAATGCGCATTATATAACAATACATTTAGATATATCTTACATGTCCAAAACCCGTTTCACACCCAAATATCCTAAGAAAATTCAACAGATTTTGTACCATTAAACCAACGCAATTTCACAGATTTTTGCAGTCGTAAATAAATGCAGAAGAGCATCCTTTAAACTTTATAGGTTGTCGACCGTTTATATGCACGTGCATAAGTACAGATTCTCTATTATCGACCAAGCCGCATTATGAGAAATGATTTCCGTTTGTTATACGGAAAAAGAAGGGAAACACACATGGGCTGTTTCAAAACAAATCCTGGGCGGAACTTTATTGTGTGAAAGTAATTCCGGAAATTCTAACAAATTGTTCAGTGAAATAAAAATGCTTTAATATAAACGCGATCTAGCAAACTTGAGATAATTTGACGAAAAATAATTTGCACATTATGTTGCGCATTAAAACAACATATTCAGAAGGTTTTGTTTATAACTCCACCATTCCTAAATGTCCGAATCTACTGTCCACCATTATTGTGCGTGTAATTTAGTAAAATACGAGTGAATTAATATCTTTATCAACTTGATAATATAAACATGGAAACAACACTGATCTTAAAGTTTAGTGACAGTTTTTCACTGTACATGCATAGATAAAACACGGATCTACATCGCACTGCAAGGCAAAATCATTTTAATATGTTCACATTCGTCACCATATAAATTGTGTTCATATCGGAATCTAGCCAGCTATGGAGTGCAGCCGAGATAACACATTACTAATTTATCAATTCGTAGTTTCAGAACATGTATCACATGCGCAATGTAAATCGTTTTAAGAAACCTGCTCAAACTCTTCGAAAGTAAAATGTATCAATGAAGGAAGTCTATAGTACTCGTGTTTATCTGTACATGTATTTGCAAGCCGAATCGTTATTTCATTCGGTCATCCGACACATTAAAGTAAGATGAAATATTCAGATCCGAGTTAACCAAGCCCCCCAATTTTAACGGGAAAATACACTCAGATAATGTAAAATCCGACATCATGGCATCAAGTGAGGCTAACGTTACAGCATAATGATTTACATGTATTTTTTAATTTGGTAGTGATAATTTTGACATTATTTTACATCTCNCCCAGGGTAAAAAGCATGTGGATTACACATTCAAACAACAATATTTGTAATGTTACTCTTACTGTTATTCAAAACAAATTAAAAAATTAACACATGTATCGCTCAGTCAATCCCAATGCTGAATGACGGAACAGAGTTACTCGGCCACGAGGTAAACGCTCTCTTACAGAGCCACCTATCGGAAACTACATTGACAAGGGAAAGTAGTTTTCGTCTAATTCGCACGTGCTCAAACGACGAAAACAATATAATTCGTAGGTTAAGAACATGTATCACATGCGCAATGTAAATCGTTTTAAAAAACCTGCTCAAACTCTTCGAAAGTAAAATGTATCAATGAAGGCAGTCTATAGTACTCGTGTTTATCTGTACGTGTATTTGCAAGCCGAATCGTTATTTCATTCGGTCATCCAACACATTAAAGTAAGTTGAAATATTCAGATCCGAGTTAACCAATTGTAAAGGGAAAATACACTCAGATAATGTAAAACCCGACATCATGGTATCAAGTGAGGTGCGCTATCTTATGAACACTTGACCTACAAGTATATTAGATTTATCTCTGTTTTAAGTACACGTAACTTACATCTGAGAGTTTCCATTATTAGTATAAATAAAACAAAAGATTTACTAACAATGAGCGGATGTAATGCCTATTCGAGTTTTTGTTTAATGTGTTTATCAGTTAAAGTAACATTAACATAAATGAATATGTGTATGCTGTTATGAATAGCTCTTAGTCAAACCTCATAATATATTACAGACACGGACGGCAGTTTGCCTATCAACAATTAGTACAATGTTATTGAGTCGGCTTAATTCATTCAGAAAATGTAAACACATATGCAACTTGAACATAATACAAATGCATTGTAGTGCTTGTCTTCAGAACGACACATAAGATGTGTTGAGTTTCATGGTTAGTGGCTCGAATATAGTTTTAAATAAAATGCAATAAAGTTACACTTTGAAGTCCGTAAAGACAATTCACATTCTTTAAGCCCCAGTCCCATACATATGCCGGATCAACACAGTTCATATCCGGCATGATCCGACATGTGAACCGTGTAGCCGCCGTGCAGCTCCGTGTCGATCCGTGTAGGTCCTGGGACGTCCGGCAATGTCCTTGGCGCTCCGGGAGGCCAACACGGCAGTTTGGGGTAGTGCAAAACTGCCTAGTTGATCCGTGAATATCCGGGATGATAGCACCATCCGGGATGGTCCGTGTAGCTGCCGTGTGGGGTCCGGGGAGAGCCGAATAGGTTCAACCGTAGTTATGCCTTGGTTGTCAATGTGCGTCCTTGACAGTCCGGGAACACATTTCAGACACCTGTCTTTCAAGGACCGTGACGGCAGTTGTACGGTTGTCTCCTGTGCTACCGACGATGCAACATGGGAGATAAGATGACGACTGAGTACAGGCTGATGCTGATGGGATGCCAGCTTCTACTGCAAAAAGCTAAGGTTGGAAACAGTATCCTTATTGCTAAAGCGGAGCTTCGATATAGAAATAAAAAAATGCAAAACAAATTTATCTAAACCAGTGAATAGAATGAAAAGGAGAACCATCTGGGTCAGACAATGGCCGCCAGACGACCAGGCCTGGTTGATTACGTCTGATGAGCGATATCAAGAAAAAAAGACGGGAAAGGCTTCTTTAATATCCTGCACATGGGCTATCAGGTATACAAAGAGATCCTGACACGTATCGAGCAACGAATCAATCAGAAGAAGTTAAACTACAGGAAGCAATCGTCCTTCAGGTCTGCTATGCGTACTTCTATAATTTGCTGAGAAACCACTGACCTATCCTGAAACGCCAGATGAGTAGCAGAGCATCGTCAAGCAGTTCGGCGACCTATAGCAGATGCATGACTGTGTTGTTGTATTGGACGGGAAGCACATCGCCGTACATTGTCCTCGGTGCGTTAGCGCCTTGTATTACAAATATAACCATTCCATAATCCTCATGGCCTTGGTCGACGCCGACTACAAATTGATTTGTGTTGAATTAGGCAGCAATGCTTTTCGTTTTCAGCATAGGGTTAGCATTGAGCCAATCGGCCATGATGACCTCCTTTTTTTCTCTGAAAGGACGATGGACGTCTTCTTTTTTCTTTAGGCGTCAGTTTCTGTGGATGGTACTGATTATTGTTGATCTTCTTTTGAATGTAATGGCAATCTTGATCTGGGCTTAAGGATTGTTTCTCCTTGTTTCTGCTGTTCTTCATCAGTAGCGGATGCTGCTCGTGACGATCTTTTGGGAACTGGAAAGCCCACTTTGACAATACGCTTCATTTTGGGTGGCATTTTGACGTTTTAGATATGTTTCCGAGATTACATCTTAGAGATTTGATTGCAGAATGATGGAATCACCGAAAATCAACCTGCTTGTATACAAGTTATTGTCGGACCGTAACAGATCGTGTTTGGTCCGTATGGATGCCGTGTTAGTCCGTGTCGTTGTCGTGTAGGTCCGGGATGGTCCGTGTAGATGCCGTGTTGGTCCGTGTTTATCCGTGTCACTGCCGTGTAAGTCCGTAGCTCTACCGTGATTGTCAGGGACAGTCCGCGTGGGCGCCGTGTTGATGGGGTGTTGCTTCCGGGTTGGTCCGTATGGATGCCGTGTTGTCATCGGGGTGATGGTCTTTGAAAGACCGTCGACGCTCAAAAATCCCAAAAGGCCACGGGTCGTCCCGGTTCGTCCCGGTTCTTGAACCGGGGCATCCGGGGCGATCCGGGATTGCCTTGTTCATCCGTGCTTATATGGAACTGGGGCTTTATGTATGTTTAAGAATGTTTTTCACAAACAACTAACAATATCACTATGTGCAGTCTACCAGATATTACTCATTTTGATGCTTGTTACTTCAAACAAGTTATTCTTGCCTCAGAGCCTGGCAGCAGGAGAAACACAATCCACATCTCTATCTTAAATTGAATACATTTGACCAATGTCGCGGTAGTTTTTTGTAATAGAATGTACAAAGAAAGCGTGTATAATCACTTAAGCTATAAAATATGCATTCCTGAATGAGACACCTCATCGCTTGTATCATGAACATAGTTTATTAAGCATTTAATTTCTGAAAATATATTCAGTTCCATGGATCTAATGTAATTTCTTTAAAATATATTTCTTCGTATTTCAAAATAACAACTAAACCACGACTTTCAGAAAGTATTTTGTTTTGATTGTTTCATAATTATTCAGTTAAATTGTTCAATATTTTATATTTGAATTTGATTAAGTGCTTAATTTTCTGCTTCGTCGAAGCCAATTTATTGGCCGTAATTAATTTAATTTAGATATGTTTTATGTTTACATTGGCGATAAACGATTCACCTTTTTTTTAAGTATTAAAACTGTCGGTCACTATAATCAATAATTTCAATAAAGCTAACGCGAAATGACCAAGTTTTCATGCACTTTATTCTTAACTCACTCATCGCCTAGCATAAACTTACGACACATCAGTCGAATTTGTTGTCGATTGTGTGAGGATTGGCATACATTTAAACTGATTTAAACCCCTACATGTGTTTGAATGTTGAACGTTCCAAGACGGCGACCACAACCAATACTAATGTTTTAAGATATGTGTATGTTCTGCTATCTCTCCGTTGATAAACATATACATTCAACTTAAATAGGATAATTGCTGGGCAAAGTTTGAGGTTTGGCATGCTTTTACACTGGAACAAATCCTCAATTCATTTATTGGCCGTCTTAATGCGTTAATCCCATCTTTAATTATTGTTTTATGGTAAATGTACTAGTATATTTATTGTATTGTATAGACAATTGGGCATTTGTCTTTAATAAAGGACAAGTATTTATCTCCTGATAATATTTCTATAATTGTATTATTTCTTTAAATTGAAACGATAGGTGTGTTCCATTATGAATCACAATGAACATCGCATTTGTGTTATTGTACTGAGTAGACACGATCCACTTTCATATAGTTTCGCGTCGGAAGTGGCGCCTATTATGAAATCCTATATATAAAAAAGAGGTCTATTTAACCACGAAACTAATTGAACATCACATAGAACTAGCGAAACAATAAGTGGCCACCACTTTAGATGCGAAACTTAATGAGTTGATCGTGTCGACTCAGTAAAATAACACAAACAGCGATTGTTAATAAAATGGAAGTTTTTGTGACACACCCATACTGCATCTGTTTGTCCGTTGAAATTGTATCCACTGTGTTGTCAATTTTATTTCCGTCTCGTAATGTGCCATGTATAGAAAATCAACAGCAATACGGTATAGCGTTTTAAACCAGTTAAACGAAGCCATAACCATATAAGGCATGAAATAAAACGCTTACATAACATTGTTCAATCTCAAACATGGGTTTTCACCGAGGCGATTAATTTTCCTTAATTATTTGTTTACAACATTTATTTTCATAACCGAACCGATTTCAAAATATCACTTGAATTGTCTGTACAAATATAAAAGCATCATATTCCAATTATTGTATGAAATAATAATATTTCTCAATCATGTTATCTGCTCGTGTTTAATAGGAATGTATGTGTATATATATATGGGTCGCGCTCTGTGAAAAGGGGGTTTAATGCATGTGCGTAAAGTGTTATCCCAGATTAGCCTGTTCTTAGATTAGCGTTCTTTACGGGGGATATTGTTGCTTGTGTATCTTCCGATCTGAATTTTCAAGTGAGGGGCAGAAGAACTTAATTTTACAAAGTATAAACGTAGACTCTTGGGCAATAAGTCTAAGTAAAGTTCATATTCAATAGTAGTTTTAAACATTCTATACATATCTAAAATAGAAATTATGTTCATATTACCATATGATATAGTTTGTGCCTTGGTGTGAAATCACATGCTTTTGCAATCTAATTTCTTCAAATTGAATTGTGAAGTGATTTTGTTTCTTAGCTGATGTGTGTTACTCAATGCAACGAATACGTATCACACAAACATAAGCAGATGAGATAAATAAGGAATTTTACATGACTGTGGTATTGGGATGGGTTGTATCGTACGAGTCAATTGTGTGATGTTGTATGATGGAATAAGATCGTACACAATCAAGGAGTGCGATACAACAAACCGGAACACCACCGTGTTGTACGTTTCTATTTATTATGCACCTCTTTAGGATAAAATCAAATATAACCTTCTTAAAAAAGACCACGATTTTTATTTGAAATCGGTAGAAGTGCTCAAACGATTAACACATCAAAGTGTGTGGTACGACGCGCCTGTATACTTCGCATGACGTACACAGAATATTGTCGTGTCTAAATGTTCACGATGTCGCATTCGGAACGTTACGGATAGTTGGGAAACATAACGGTAGTCATCTTTCCTAACAGTTTAATACGAACACGGACTGTACACGTTGAAATACGAAATTCATATCCAGTAGCTTGTATTTCGTATCGCAATTACACCAGGTTTTGAGACAAAGTATCTATAAGTATATAAGTATGTTTTTACAATACTAACAAATATGAATCAATTGCTCTTGCGGCAGGGCGGAATTCTTCTAGTCTATGAGTTGGAGTAGCGCCTTGGAAATGCGAGTGCTTTTCAAATAAAATATTCACCCTCCTGGTCAAAGTTTTTTAATAATTGTACTGCGAAACGTCCCGTTGACCGAGACTTTCATAACGGCCAGACTGTGTAGCTTCCATTCTACAAAAAAAAACATGCACATGAAAAATTATGAATTCGTTTACGTAGGTTAATGAGGTAAGCGAGTGTGTAAATCTGCGAGTCAACCAGTGAGTGTGTGAGTCCGTTAGTGTGCGAGTGCGTTTAAATGTGCGTGTGTGTGAGAGTGAAAGAGTATTTAAATAAGTGAGTGAATCCGTGATTGATTCAGTGAGACAGTGAGTGAACACCTGTATGAGCATACCTTATGCACTAAATTAGTTAATCCAATCGCAAAATCCTATACCTAGACGCAAAGCAGCATACCGGGATTCATGCTATATTGTGCAATACGTAAACTATTTGTCTTTCTTTAAATAAAATTAAAATAAGTAACATAACTGTCATCGTGGTATTTCTTAAACTGTCCGGGATATAATTTATACACGAATTTAACATTAAGTTATCGTAGAAAAAACATACATAAATAAAAAATGATGTGCTGTCAATAACTTACGTATGTATTACAACAGTGTCCGCACCATCTGAAACTAAATAAAAAAATCACAAGTATTGACACATTCAAAAATATTTTTTAAAGTCAATAGTTTGTTTTTATAATACATGCAATTGAACTTACAGACCTGTATCAAATGACACGTCGGCAATAGGAGAGGGCGGAATGGTTTCATATATATGGACGCTGCCGGTGAACGGGGATTCTAGTTGTGTCAGCTCATTAACATCATTTGGTGCTACGTGGGCTTGGGTAACCATTTCCAAAAAAACGTTCTGACTTTCTGCAAGACATTAAGCAAACAAAAAACACCTCAGCATTTTTTTATATTTCTTCGAACTGAACAGACGTCAATTTTATATATACAAAATCCGCAAAAAAAAAACAACAAAAAGTAAACAAAGCTTTTGGGGGATTTGTTCCTGGAAATGTTTTGTTCGTTTATAACTAAAATAAGTCAAGGCTTGTGAAACTCCATATAGATTTGTGAGTAATCAACTCGCTTTATATTATATTCGGCGTAAATTTTAATATAAACCATTGATTGATTTTCATACACTTACAATAAAGATAGCCTTTAAATTTGATCAACATATGTATGTAAACCAGTTTATTCATTAAACTAAATACAGTGAAACATCAGCTGCATCTGCAGAAGAGATACCTTATTGCAACATATGGTCATTTATTTATGACAAAAAAAAACAATTTACAAACACCGAGCCACTTGCCAAGAAAAACACAATTCTCCAAAACACATGCATTGTTTTCAAACTGTTGCCATGAAAAGATCAATGCAAACCATTGTAGTTTAAAACTCACCGTATTTGTTCGGCGTTCTGTGGTTGAACCTATAGTTGAAACGGAATTTGCACACAATCACTGCGAGGACAACGATAACTATCAACAAGGCAGCGTAAATGCAAATGTTGATCCAGGAAATACCATCAGTATGTGGATCTAGTTTAAAATAACGAGTGGTACTCCGAATGAATATGAATACAAGATTAAATTTGTGTTATCATATTTTATCGTCAATATCCATGTTGACATTGAAATGAAAATAAAATATCGGAAGTTCAAAAGACGTTTTAGAAATCGAGAGTTGAACGTAAATTATGATTTCCAGACACAAAGTCAGAAGAAAAAAATCATTATTGAATTCATTTAGTAATTTACATAGTATTTATTTAAGACCGATGACCTTTTTTCTGAACAATGCATGGCAATGAATACAATAAAACATAAACACTTATCAAACCTAGTGTTACACCGTTCAGTACGTACCCAGAGACAAGTACTTAAAATGAAACTTGAATTGAGACCGTGTTCAAAAATGATTAAATACAACTTAAAATCAAAACTGTGAATTTACCCGTAATGAAAGCATACATGTGTATGAACATATGTTTTTAACATAACGCGTTGAAAGTGAAGCATATATTAATCCCAGAATGTTGATTCCATGATAAACCATAAAGACAGAGTTATGGTCATCGTACTCGGCACTTCCTCTTTACTATACTAATCAGTTATTCTCAGCATTACTATAATCAAAAGACTTTGAAAAAATCAGCATATGACAATTAGTCTACAAATACTGATTAACATTTTACCTGTAACTATGATATCCACATAAATGGATTTACTATCGTTTTCAAGTCCATTAGAAGCAATACACAGGTACTCGCCGGTATCCTGACTCGTGGTAAACGCTATGATGTGTTTCAAATGTGGAGAGCTTGTGTTAAATAGGACCGATTTTGACACAAGTTTCACTGTAGGAGGAGGGTTGCCGGTCGCTTCACATATGAACGTAACTTTTCTCGCTTCCCTCAGTGCGAAATTAACTTGGTTTCTGAATTCTTTTATATAATATTCTTGCACGACCGCTGGATCTATAAATATTATTTATCGTATTTCCAACTACATATTGTTTTGTTTTGAATCGTGTTATGATCGTCTTAGTTTAGACGCAATCGAATATATCACATTTTATTTAACAATGTCGGTAGAAAAGATTTTACTACTCTAAATACTGAACACAAGCCACCATACTCACTAAGAACCTCTAATTTGAATGACCCAATCTTATTTCCTACATTTCTTGCCCCCATATCATCCCTGTTGACAGCATCGCAAAGCGTAACGTTGACAGTGGATTGTATGTTTACTGAAGGGCATTTAGGATCGGTATACTCTTCCAATAGTCCGGTGATCACTGGGTTACCTTTCGTTGTTTGACATGAACGATTTATTGATGATGACTGTTTGTATAACTGTGCTTCGACACATGCTGTCCTTAGAACTGAAAACATGTGATACATAATCAATATAATCAATGTGTCTGAACGAAGACCTTTTGGGAATTATTCAAATGAAAATGGATCGCAAACAACTATCAAAGACGTATGCTAACATATCACTGTTATGCTCCACTCTGCATTGTTATATTCTTCTAATTTGCACACAACAATTGATCGATTTTCTTCTTTTTGTATTAAGGCGTTGATCACGCTTATATTAAATAGATCAAATTTCGTCATCAGGATGTCATCCCCATTGCTGATTAAAGTTCTATCCTCTACAGTCCAGTACATGACCTCCGGAGTCCTATGAACATCTGAACACTTAACGGTCGCAACATTCGTTTGTGCAGATTGGTTTACTGCAAGTTAAACAACAATGTAACCCATGCTATGAATATTTGTGTGTATGGCTATAAGTTTTAAATTCGTAAAATCTATAACATCTTGTTGAGTGAATGAATGAATAAGCAAAACCCATCAGAAGGAGAATTTTTTTGTTTATACTAAGGGGTTCATTATGTATAGCAAGTGACTAATTGCCACATGGCAAAAAGAATGACAATCATAGACAAATAGAAAGGTATGTACTACATCCGAACGGGACTGCAATATGAGATTAAATCATGTTAACCCTACTCGTTTAACATCAAACTTAACCCAACTGTGTTAAGGTAAATAGAAGCGATACAAGTGACAACATATATATTAAACGATTTAGAACATCATTTAAGTTTGAATAAAAAAAATCATAACTCATTCAAACAGTAATTTACTGGAACGCGATATAATTTACTCACTATTTAACTACTCAAATGTCTGAGTCAACATGCTTGTACTTTTCCGAGTAAAAATGAACTAAAACAAAACAAATAATATTTTGTATCCCATATTTTATTTGAGAGATGGAGATATATAGGAGAGTATATAGCTAATTGATAAGATAATCATCATACCGTTAATACCTAACTTTTATTTATTCTTTGATTTGATCGGTCAGTATTTGCAATATGTACTAACGCTGTGCTGTTGTTTTCAATTGGTGCTCTAGATATACACGCTGCAATAATACATTGCGCTTGTAAGTATGCCACTTGTGGAACTTTAAAATGACCTTAGTCAGTAAACTGTATACCAAAATGTGGATGATACCTGTTAAACACGCTTCAACGAATTCACTAGAATCGGCAACTCCGTTTTTCGAACCATAGCACCTCACTTTATGACAGCCATGTTCCTCTTCCGCCAAAGACATATTGCAAGCTGCACGAGAGTCAAATTTGCATCCACATTTTAAATTGGGCATATTACGAAAGCCGTTTGTAATACATGGCCGCGCATCGCGCTTCACTTCAACTACTTTATTGTTTGCATTTGCAAAATACACTGTTGTACTGTTCTTATTACAAATTATTTCCACATTCCGTTGAGCGCCAATATCCCACAACGTAGCAAACGTTGTCCAATGTCCTGAAAAATTACTTAATGTTCATTCAAACGACTACATTTTATAAATGAACATGTACGAAGCAACGTAAATTGAGTTGTTACATGCCATGATTCGATGAAACATTGAAATATAAATAATTATGGAAAACGTTAAATTTAACAACTTCTTTTTTGTATAAAAAAAAAATCGCATTGCATACATTTCTGTATTGGTCAAATTTCGTCATCTAAGCGCCAAAGTCGACCAGAACAATTAAAATACATTAATATCAAGTCCAACAGAAGCGTACATGTAGTAAAAGCTTTACTTATGTAGCCGATGATCTTTTACAATAATGCTTTGAATTAAATTCAATAATTCTCAGAGTCTATATATTAAGCATCAACAAATATCGTATACTTGCCATAAAAGTAGCCCAAATAAACACTTGCCAACACATGATTAAAATCAAGTGATATCCAAAGCATGGTTTATAATGTATATGTTAGTGTAATTATATATGCGATGAATGATAATGCAAATGACACAAATTTAATCTTATATTTCCAACAACAGTATTTCACAGGAAAGTTTGATCGAGTACTATCTTTTAGCAAATGTCTGTTACACGATCGTTACATATTTGTTTAAGTGCACATTTAAACAATTACTATTGAAAGCATTTCAAGTGTTTTAGGTGTTTCTTTCAATTATGTCCTTCTTAAAACTGTAACGAATGACGGTATCAACGTTTTCATATTTTAATAAGATAACAATATACTGTGAAACAGTGTGTTAAGTGTATAAAGCAGTCATGCTTAATATTTGATATTATAAATGAAATTCAATGTTTACGTTAGTGGATTACAACAAACGTTTTATTAACCATGTATACATATTTACCGCAACTTCATTATTAAAATGACTGATATAATAGATTGAATGAATGACGAATTAACTTCTGCTACATATATAAAACAGGAGACACATACCAGTGAACTAACAAAAACTCAATGGCAATCTGAATGGAATGAAACGAGCTTCTTTAGTGGGAAAAGTCAAATAGTGAGGGCTTGGGTATTTTAATAAAAAATAGGGACAATGTAAACATAGATGATTTTAAAGAATTAATACCAGGCAGACTATGTACATTTGATATAAGTATAAATAACCAAGAATTAACCTTAAAAAATGTTTATGGCCCAAATAATGATGACATAAGTTTGTTTGAACAACTTGAAATGCATCTTCTTCAAAATGTGGACAATAATTATATAATAGGAGGATACTTTAATACAATCCTAAATCCAAAACTAGATAAGACAAACGGTAAACAAGACACACATACAAAATGTAGAAACACAATAAACAACACTATAAATTCATGTAACTTAATTGACATATTGCGAGCATCTCATCCGGAGCAAACACGTTACACATGGCACTAAAATGGAAAACCAGCCATATTTTGTAGACTTGATTACGTTTTAATTTCAGAAAACTAATGTAACATAATAAATAGAGTCAAAATAAAACAAGGCTATAAAACAGATCATTCACTTATAGAAATAACTATCGATAACAAAATACAAGACAAACAACTTGGATACTTTAAATTAAATAATACTAAACTGCTAAAAGAAGATTATCAAACACAAATGAAACAATAAATACAGTCAGTAGTAGAACTTAACGAAAATAGTAATCCCAATACGTTATGGGAGCTGATAAAAGGGACTGTTAAAAACGTTATTATAAAATATTCATCTGTGACAAAAGAACGAAATCAGAAGAAAGAACATCAAATTATCGAAAAATAAGAGACATTAGAAAAACAATTAAACTCTAACACTGATGATGATAAAAACTTTATAAAATCAATTAGAGAAACAAAGTTAGAATATGACAATATTATAGAAGAGAAAATAAATGACATGTTAATTCGAGCAAGGGCTATACACATTGAACAAATGAAAAAAATTGAAGTACTTTGCAAATTTAGAAAAATGACATTATGAAAGTAAAACCATACACAAACTTAAAATAAAAAAAAAGAAAACAGACACACAAAAACTATATAAGACAAACAGAGTAAATTTTACTCAAACCTTTACAGTAAAACAAAACACATTTAAAGTACAACACTAGTAATACATCAACTTTTTTTTAAACACACATACAACAACTCACAGAAGCTGAGAAACAATCATGTGAAGGCTTATTAACTGAATACGAGTGTCTTACTGCTTTAACAGAAATGGGTTATAACAAAAGTCCTGGTTCAAATGGATTATCAGCAGAATTTTACAAAGTTTTTGGGATGACATAACAATATATTACCTGAATTCTATTAACTTCTCATATGTAACTGGAAACTTAACCCAACTTCAAACACAAAGAATCCTAACACTCATTCCAACGCCAGGTAAAGATTTAGAGTCACTTAACAATAAGAGACCCTTAAGCTTATTAAATACTGACTAAAAATTGCAACAAAAGCAATAGCTAACATAATCTCTAAAGTTATATCGTCAATAATAGCATCTAGACAAACTGGATTCATGAAAGGTCGTTATATAGGTGAAAACATAAGGACCATTTTTGAAACAATCCACAACTTAAATAACTAGAACTCCGCGAGTTGGATGTGTCGCCTGAGAAATTGGCCCATTTCAATAAGTCTAAGTCCAAAATAAAGTCACGGTCTCAGGGGTCAAAACTTTTATGCGAATGGAAAGGTGTTGTCCAGATACACACGCATACCAAATATGAAAGCAATATCTGAATGGACAGAGAAGTTATGAGCCTTTTTCAAATCGCGGTCGCATATTTCGAAACCTGAACACGCTGACCTCAAGTTCAAGGTGAAGGTCACAGGGGTCAAATAATTTATGAGCATGGAAAGGTGTTGTCCAGATACACATGCATACCAAATATGAAAACAATATCTGAAGGGACACAGTTGTTATGAGCTTTTTCGAATCGCGGTCGCAGATTTCGAAACCTGAACGCTGACCTGAAGTTCAAGGTGAAGGTCACAAGGGTCAATAATTGTATGCGCATGGAAAGGTTTTGTCCGGATGCATATGCTTACCAAATATGAAAGCAATATCTGAAGGGACACAGAAGTTATGAGCCTTTTTCGAAAAGTGTGACGCCGACGCCGCCGCGGACGCCGCCGACGAAGTAACACCTATATCTCCCCTGACCATAGTCAGGCGAGACAAAAATTACGAACCCATTGTTGCCCCCTGAGGTGAAAGATTTTAACAAAATCGATAAAAGATCAAAATAAAATGTAACATAAAAAATATGTATTTACTCATGCCTGGTAGTTTCAGATATCTTTTGAATTGTTGCGTTGTTAATAAAGTGCATACAATACATGCTTGGCTTACTTTGGCCCCAAGTGCATGATTTACACACACTTAGAAGAGGACCACAATGTGATGCCATATACCCTATATAAAATAACATGTCCTTTATAGAGTTTTTATAAATTATCAGGTTAAATAAGACATATACAAATTTTCAACTCAGACATTAGTAATGTTATTCCCATGAGCATGGTTTGAACAATTTTAATAGAGTGTCACTATACGATGTTACATGCCCGATACATCAGATATGGGCCTTGTCGTTCAAATGTTCACTATACGAGTCTACCTTCATCGTGTTACTCCTAGGGCGTGGACAGTTTTGATCCCAGAGAAACATTTTGAACAATATTTGAACAAGAATGCTTTCTGATTTCACATACCAAATATAAAAGCTTCGGACCATACTGTTTTTGATAATACTATGTGTTAATATAACACATTTTACGCGGGGGATTCCAATTTTGTCAACATTATCAAAATTTTAATATTAATATTAAATTGTAATAAGTATATGATCTCTATATACTGTTATATGCCAACTATAACTTCTCTTGGCTAACAGTACACACTTTTCGCATAATAAGTTTGCTGTTTAATATAAAGAAGTGAAACTCCAAAAGCTACAGCAGTATTGCATTTCCATTATACACACCTTCGTGGTCCATCATTTATGGCAAGGAACCAATTGCCAAAACGGTACAATACGGCACAAAACGAAACAACATATACATATAGTAGAATAAAGCTGGGGTCACCGCCTTGGAACGGTCAGTGCTAAGCACTGGGGGTTTAAACCGGTTATAGAGCGCTCTACCTCACACTTGGCCCAGCAATATTCATGATACATATATGTGTAAATAAAATTTAACCTCATAGCATTGCAACTCAAATTAAACAGTAATAAAAGGGAATTAAAACGCATTCAATTTAATTACTATTTAATTACTCAATGGAAGGAGACCAGAACAACAGAGTTACAACTTTTTGAGGCACGATAAAATGAAATTACTAACACGCATCAACTACATCCCTTCTTTTTTACAAAAAGATTAAAAATATAGCATCATATAGTTAATATTTCAGATCATCATCGCGCACCTACAGGAATAAGCAGCAATATTGGGTGTAGAAGATCCAAATTACCTACTTGATTGTTTATGTGACAGTAATATACTAAAAAGCAAATGATAATGATTGCTATACCTAAAAAGAATAACCGTATAGACTGAGGCGATAATTTATCAAAATGAAAATTATACTAGCAATGATCAAAAAAGGGGGGCTGCGTGATCTATACACGTGTTTATTATTCAAAATAATAAAACGAAGCTTAAAAATAAATCGATCAAGCAACTACCATCAGAGAAAAAAATATTAATAAAGTTGAACGATATAAACTCGAGTATATGTACCTATCATGTAGCTAAAACTGTGCAAGTTGTTCGGATGACGTTTTTAGGAGCGATGACGTATTCAGGAGCGATGACACGATGACGTCGCCAGAAACAAAATTAAGCATTATTTAAACGGCTATACTGAATAAACGAATTAACAACGAAATTAAATAAATTAAATTTTTAAGTCTTTAAAAGTCATTTACCTCATGGGGCGTGGACACTTGTAACCTAGAGGCATGATTGTTTATGCTTAGTTAATGATAACTATTATGTCGCATGAAACATAGTAACCGATTATCAAAGCTGTGTGGCTATTTGTTTCAGATATTAATTTAAATGTGTGTTGATATATAATTTTTTGAATAAATGAAACATTTGACACTCCACGGGCGTGATAAAGTTTTATCAATTGGGCATGATTTCAACAAACTTTTAGAGGGCTATCAAACGATGTTTCAATGTCGAAATACAATACCTTTGGGTCTTATGCTTTTGGAAAGGAATAATTGATAATTTAGTTCGCTATTTATTACTATAAACATCTTGTGACATTGGGCGTGTCGAATATTGGTCACATTCCACTAAAAAAGTATACTTTTTGCCCATATTACAGATAAAAAGCCATCCCCCCACCCACTCCTCTCCGCAAATATGTTTTGCTGTTGCAGAATTGTGTTGGTACATTCTAATGATGAATCATTAGAATATATTTAATGCACATATTAAATTTAAAAAAAAAACAACAACACAATTTTAAGTTTTCAATGTGAAGTGCATCCATCAAAATCGACCCACCAGTACTTTCAGTACTTTGATTCTTATATATTCTCTTTTCTTTTATACGTGTAAGAATAAAGGTGCCGTTTAGGTCTATTTCGTAGAGGCTTTAAAGTTAATAGCGATATATACATGTAAACGGATTTACGAGTAAGTTTCTTACATGTTCTTGTTTTAATAATTGGATTGTATTGTATAATTCTTAACTAGTAAATTTTAGATAACATGGACGAGCAGAGTATTTGTCTAACTCTCATGATTCTTTCTAGAGGTATCCATCTTGATGGTACTTTTAACTATTAAAATTTTTACTCGATGTATCTGCATAAGATACTGAGTACCATTATTAAATGTGTTCCAGAATTCGAAAGACCCCCGCTTGTTGCTGTGCACACTAGGTTTCGACTGTTTCTTTGTGACTCGTCTAATTTATTGAGACATGTATAGGTTCCGAAATCGTCCTTGTTACAATTCCTTATGGTCAACACGCCGCCGTCTGACGTAGACAATATATTATACTTCTTGGTAAATGTTTGATTGAAGAGAATGCATTCTGTAGTTGGTGGAGTCGGGCATGATCCAATCGTAATTGTATAGTTTCTTTCATTAGTAAAGTCAAATCGGAAACTAGTGTTTGCAAAACACGTCAGGCGTTCTTCTCCTCCAGGAATAGCTTCTGACGAAGTTTCTATGCGTATTGAAGAGATAACTGAAATACAAAGAGAGCGTGCAGTAAGTACCGATATTATATAAAGAAAAACATTTGGGGTTTATTGTTTTGAAGCATGTTTACCTATGGTGATCACACAACCATTTGCCATTTTGCACTTTTTGAAATTGTACTTAATTGCGACGGAAGTTGACACACAAAATACATACATAATGCAGACATTTAAACTTTACGCATATTTTACGTACGTCTAATTTGTTTGGATCAAGGAAGCAATCGTTATATAACATGTATTTGACTCTTACGTGGCATCGATGCAAGAAGACAGGCAAACACACCAACAATCATAATCTGAAATCGAGATATGTATCACTAATACGATGCATTGTTACAGTATTTTTGATTAGGCTGCTTTAAATGAAATCACTTTATTGAATATCAACATAGTATATGAATATAAGAACTTGCTTTAAGTTGCTTTTATAATTACACGGATCTGCGTACTTCGTTAAGGTTTTACGGCATGGGTCGAAAGAGATATATGTAACTCGCAATTGATGTCGTGAAAACTGTTTTCGCAACATAAATATGACGAGCATTTTTTTTTCTGTGGTGAACGTATTATAAAGTCAGGTTACCGTTTTGTTAATAGGCTTCAATTGCACCTTGTTTGCAATCATAAGTGTCATTGGTGGTTTCCCCATTATTTCGCCAAAGCTTGAACCGTGCACTGCAAGAAGACACGAATGCAATTTTAATGCCGTGTAAATATAATAGTGTTCATGCTTCTAAAAATGAGTTCAAACAAGCAACATACGGAAATTTAGGTTGTAAAGACAATTTTGCAATGAAAAAGAAAAGCTTATATGTTGAACATGAACAGACCCTCAACTTTTATTTAGCTGAAAATATGATAAGAGACAAATACGGCGGTTCCCCCGTTGCAATAGTTATAAAACGCTTTAAAAATCAAAATGTGGGGAAATAATATCATAAATAGCCACCTGTTACAACAGAGTTTAATAGGGGAAGAAAATATTTTTAAGAAAAGCGATTTTGTACAGCTAACTGGAAATATAAACGTGCAATCTATGATTAGAGGAAGTATGGTAATCTTTAAAAAGTCAGACTTAGTATTTAGGTATTTCATGATTGTGGTGTTTATCGAAGACCATTTAAATTGTTGCAAACGATTTTTAACAATAACCTCAAGAACACCGCTATAAAGAAACGCACCAAATAAAATAAAAATCAATGTTTTTTTTTCAAATAAATTCAATATGTGTGATGAAGCAAACAGTGCTTTGTATACTGTTATTGTGAAATTATATTTAAGCGCCTATAATATAAATTTACAATTATTTCGTAAGTGTTTGATGTCCTTTCCACGTTTTCAAGTGGAAACACTACTTGAATAAGGATGCGCATCATCAAACATAATTAAATACCATGCAATAGCATAATGACATGAATGACAATAAGCGCACTACCAATGAACACTTTTATATAAATAATGATTTGATAAATTACTTTTCGAATGTACAATAACAACATATTGGTAAATCAAACACACATATATTCGATAAAGTAGACATTTTAGGAAATTCCTTATTAAAAATAGTACACATGTGAAATGGTAGACACTGAAATGATACCAAACACTATACATGAACAAAAACATTAATTCACTGTTGGACTTTGTGCATGATGCATGCTTTTCCTCGACCATATCTCTAAACATTTACTAGGCGGTGGCCGAAATTGTTTATGCGTGCGTATGTGTATTATGCGTTGTTTGTGGTGTGCCCTTTTTTGACATGTGTTGTGATACAAAAAGGGTTCTCTAGTGGACGCGACTGGCATTTCACTTTGTTGAACAAAACATGAAAACTTTATTTTTAATAACTAAGATGATTTAATTTATTAACGATGTATTTAATTATGAATACTAACGCGAATTATGACTTCAAAGTTATCCGGTTCAAGAAACATTACTTCATATTATTTCCTTATATGGTTGTTAACTTCATGGAAGAAAACTACATTATTAGATTTCATTATCATTCGTGTTAGTCTTTCACTTCTTCATATTGTTTCAAAGAGTGGCAATAGGGTTTGAAGGTGATTTCCATTTGTCAAGCATATGAGTAATTTACGTAACGTTTATTAACGTATTAACTGTGTCCAATGCACGACGAATAGTTGCAGTGGTAAACTTGTTCTCTACATATGTTTTTTGCCTTTAAAAATCACAAATATAGAGTATACTATTTTTTAAACAATCATTTCGCATGTGTTGTGCATTTTTTATTTGCCTATTCGTTGACTGTACCAGTAAACAATAATTATAACACATTTGTGAATACATAAATAAAAGTAAAAATTAAGTTTCTAATTAATAACAATGTTTTAACACCGTGCATTGCATAAACAATTATGGCTTCTAGCGTCACGAACGCTTTGCAAAACTAAAATCCAAACATATCGAGAATATCGGGGCGTTGAGTCAATTTTGGACTGACTACATTGCCTAAGTTAAACTGTTCTGATTCAGACTCGCTACAGCGCTACCAAGCAACATATAACATTATCGACATTTTTGAGAGGATATCGTGACTTTTCGGAACTATCTGGAACTATCTGGAACTATCTGGAAGCTCTCAGGCGCTATCTGAATATAGGATATTGTCATGATACGATCGACTTGATTGGCCATGAACAGTCGCAACTTATATTTTGGCATGTAGGGACGTCTATATTTAGAACGGGGGTTACATTCGAAATAGTATACCTTTTGCGCAAAGCATGTTTTCGCTTGCTTGTATTGAATAGGCATTCTAGATCGTTCCACCATTAATTTTTTGACATAATTGATCACTAAGATGCCCAATGAAAATTGCAAACGTGTCTTGCACAGCAGAGAAACTCTAGATACAACACAAAACAGCATAACGAGACGTTATACACCCACCATAAATCCATTCAAACTTCAACGCGTAGAACCGGTTAAAACACGTACAGCATATCATTTTAAAGCATGAAAATTCAGCTTCAAACTACTCACTTATCCCATAACTATTCACTTAAAAAGTAAACATCAACAAATATCAAAGAGAGAAATAGTAATAAAGTATAGTTCATTATTTTAAATCAATTACAATTGCACTCAATATTTGCAGAGAAACAAAAACAATACAATTATTGCTCAAATTGTTTCATTTTATAGATTCGCTATACTACAGTTTATAATTAGTAGGTCGGTGTAAATGTAATCAAAACAAATACTTAAGAATGTCCTAATATCAAATTTATTTATCAAATGTTCGGCCATGTTTTTTTCCGGAAATCTTTATTTCATTCAAACTCGAAATCATACAAAATTACTTCGCAGACGTTCTATATATTGTATGCTTTCATCTATTCATGTTTCAATTGTATTATAGAAATTCGGTGGTCTTAAAAAATGAATATTAAAGCCACACACCTTGAAATGAAATACATGTTAATCAATACATATAGATGCAATTTGAAAGTGTGCAAAATTGTCATTAAATCTACAGCCTAGTTAGCAAGTAATTTATTAATTTTCAAACGGTACCGCTTTTAAAACCGAAAGTAGGATTTCTAAACGTATACGTCCATTTCGACAAACGCGATTTGTTTTTTAAGTTTTAAAGGCCAAAAAAGACGGATTTCTACCTTTTTACCACCAGATATATTCTAATTGTCATAGATAAATTAAATCTATAGCCTAGTTAGCAAGTAATTTAGTATTTTTCAAACGGTACCGCTTTTAAAACCGAAAGTAGGATTTCTAAACATATACGTCCATTTCGACAAAATAAAAAGCGATTATGTTTAAGTTTTAAAGCTAAAAAAGACGGATTTCTACCTTGTAACTACCAGATATATTCTAATTGGCATAGATAAAAAATAATTATATAGTCAATTTAGCAAGTAATTCATTATTTTTCAATCGGTACTACTTTTAAAACCGAAAGAAGGATTTCTAGACGTATACGTCCATTTCGACAAACGCGATTATTTTAAAGTTTTAAAGCGCAAAAAAGACGGATTTCTAACTTGTTACCACCATATTTATTCTAATTGGCATATAAAAAATATTTTTCTTATTTATACTTAAATTTGTTATGCCAAATAAGGTGTGTGGCTTTAAAAGATGTTGCAAAGCAGAACATGCGGACTGATAAGGTTTTTTGTAAAGGAAAAATAAAGTGTTATTACAGGCTGTTAATTAAGAAGACTTTTAAAGTAAATATCCAATTTATGCTACATAAATCAATCACGATTTAACAAAACTGACTAAGTAATTCTCTTAATGAATTGCAATCTAAATTTATAATGGTTCCAGCAGATGAAGCATTTTAGGTAAGACATTTACTTTATGTTAAAAAATAGTCAATTGATTATCTCATACGACATCTTACATTAAATTAAATAAAGATTCGTATGAAAATATATATGAATACGTCACGGGATATAGTAGATTGGGCGTAAAATTAACAATATTAACTTGAGAATACGAACTATGTACTGGTATACCCATCGTCTGATACCCACGTTCGACCCATTCCGCTACTCTCCATTTATATAATGCTGGAGAGTAATGGAATGAATTAGTCGTGGGAATCCGACGATGTGGTTAACCAAGCTCTATAAAACTAAACTCCATATTAGAGACGTGCTTTAGTGTTAATTAAATTAATCGTATTACTAAACAAATCTCAATTTATCCTACAGCTAAATGATTTTATAGAACACAATACGACCCATACAGAAAAGATAAGGTTTATCCCACACCTTGGTTTATCCCACACCTATATGGACTACTTTTTTTTTTGACTTTCACTCCTCGTTCATTTGTGCTTAAATTTGGATTTATACATGAAATGAATGTTTACTTTCTAAAATAAATATACCGTTTATAAATGAAAGCCTTAAGTTATCAATCCAATGCAGCTTTTCTTTAAAATTAGTTTAGCTAAAGAATTATTATTTTTTGATCCAACGGGGGATTGAACTTGGGTCTCCCGCATGGTAGCCAGACGCTCTTACCGCGACGCTAAGTGCTCACCCGCTTGCGTAACTGTTTGAATTCGAACGACCATATTTTACGACACAGCTGACGAAATCACTTGATTGCGTCATTCAGATCATTCGGTACGCAGACGTTTAACGAGTAAACGCGTGTGTGTGTTTACGATGGATTAATTTATTATAATATTATGAATGTGAATAACAGTGTTGGGATATGTTTTGGTGAACAATTGATGGATTAAATTTAAGAAAAGTGTCAGTGAATAACATTCTTTAACTTTTCGAAGGAAATCGATATTGAATTAAAAGAGTAATTTCTTTAATGAATAAGTCTTTCCTTTGTCATTCGATCAAAGAATGTCTATCAACAAAGAATTGATCAGTCGCCAAAATAAGCGATCGCTTCGCCCACTAGTTTTGTTTACATAAAACGCTTATTCAATTACTCCGACACTCTTTGTTAGTCTCATTGGTGAGAAAAACGCATGTAAAGGTTTAACCCGTTTGTAGAAATGTGGGAGATAGAGAAAAAAAATGGAATCGAAAAACTTCTTCTGTGACGACTCAATCTTGAATCCGATTACGTCATACTAAAGATCTCGTGCTCACGAATACAGCGATATAAACACTCATTTTTGAAAAAATGAAGATAGAGCACTATAGCAATAAAGCGACGAAATGAGACCGTAAAGTATATAAACAATGTTTTTTTTTTCATCCAATGCGGCATATGTATAGTAACGCTGCCAGCCGTTTCGAAAAGTAACTTTAAAATGACGGGTTGTTTGGTTTTCATGAAAAGTTGTACTTAAAATGTGTATGAGCTGAACAAGTCATTTCTAAGGTCGTATATGAACATGTACATAATTGTTTATTTAACAATCTACTAAATTAAATTTATTCGATAATTTCCCGACAACATACGTGAGCAGTTTGTGAAGGAAATTAGATTTTTCTATTCTTAAAAAACATTTTGTTTATGTATATAATTATTGGATTACCCTCAAAATAACAATGCTTTTTTCGCCACAATGATGGTATTTATATCTGCAAAAAACATGCATGTGATTTGATTTTTAAATGAAACTAGAACACATAATGTAAGCAATAAATTGAAAATAAAACTATTCAAATGTGAGTAGATATAGATATGTGACCAGGACTTAGTGCTTCTTCCTGTATTTGCGCGATGATTATCTGAGATATTAACTCCGTGACGCTATATTCTTAAATCTTTTTCTATAAAGAAGGAATGTAGTTGACAATTGTTAATAGTTTTATTTGATCGTTCGTCAAAAAGTTGTGACTCTGTTACTCTTGTATCTTCAATGCAATTGAGTAATTAAATAGTAATTAAATTGAATGCGTTTTAATTCCCTTTTATTATTGTTTAATTTGAGTTACAATACTATGACGTTAAATTGTATTTACACTTAAATGTATTATGAATATTGCTGGGCCAAGTGTGAGGTTGAGCGCTCTATAACCAGGTTTAAACCCCCAATGCGTTGCATTGACCGTTCCAAGGCGGTGACCCCAGCTTTATTCTTATTTGTGTTTATGTTGTTTTGTATTGTGCTATATTGTGCTGTTTTGTACTGTTTCGGCAATCGGTCACTTGCCATAAATAAAGGACCAACTAATTGTTTGTAAAAAGATTTCAATACTGCTCCAGCAATTGGAGTTTCACTTCTTTATATTAATTACCACCATCAAGCTGAAGTTAAAAAACACGCTCATCACCAAGAACCCTCGCATTTGATTTGACTTGAAGAAACTGAAAGATTCAGAGATAACAGACTTCTACTGATTATTCATGCTGTAACAATGAAGAAATGTTGTTCAGTTGCTTTACGTTGTTCATCTTTCAGCGACAAAGGTAAACAGTGCTGTTTCTTTTCTAAAGCCTCTTATTGTAGTTGCCTCCCTTTCATAGCTATTTTAGACAGCTTATACGGTCTTCGCACACAAACACTTGATTACTTTTACTTTGTTTAAAGTGAACTTTTTGCATTTAATTGCTTAAAGAAAATTAAAATTTACAATATAACTTCAGATGAATTTCAAACAAGCGTTGAAGATATTAACTTAAGAATGTATGATATAATAAGACCTGCCATTGGACATTACTCATAACTTATGTTTGTAATAAAAAATGTAAATGTTAATTATAATTAATATTAATATTATAAATTAATTAATATTATTGTGACAAGCCGATAATTGATCTGATAGCACCACATATTGCTTTTTTCAGCAAAACCAAACGATACCAAAAAAATGCAATCAGCAGCATTCCGTTTGGAAATCATTGTATTCATGAAAACAATGAATAATTTGTATCCATTAAATAGTCAAGGTCACAATTCGAGGTCGTTATTTAAAGAATGTATGGTCATGATAGGAATGTCGCATGCAAAAACCATCTCTCTTGGATAGTTTATGTAATGTCTTTTTTGAATTTTATGATAGAACAGTATTACAATTTGTCAACAGCAAACCCTTGTGTAGCATGACTGGGTTTGTTATAACTTTGCAGAATTGATAAGCATGATAGGCAAACACGTCGCGTGTAAGACCCATTTTCTTCAGTCCAAAGTCAATGTCAACATGGATAGACTTGTGAGATCAACTTAACTTAAAAAATGTGCGAAGATTCGTTGGGCATTGAAATCTCTCTCTGGATAATTATAATTACCCAAAATAGAGTATAGGTCAAAAGTTATCTTAAAAGGCTACGCCGACAACACAATCACAAACAAAACAATTAGCATTTAAGATAAGACTTTAACAATCTATGTGGTGTACGATAATAACTAAAACCCTAGCATTACTTTTATAGGACGCAATCGTGTTCGTGTTTAATTATGAGCGGCGTGTAATTTGTGCAGTTTTATTTGTATGATCATCTTCATATTTTCTCAAATAAATATAATGAACCCGTTCTAAACGTGCATGCGATGACAACATGGTATATATAAAATATGTTCGCTCCTTACTTCTATGGTAACATCTATGTTATCAAGTGTTGTCTTTGCAAGAGCGAAATACTACCCGGTCTTCCACCCCACCCCCAAAGTTTTATTTTTAAATAGATTTGTGATTTAGTTACTAAAAAAGATATTCTTATTTATTTAATGAAAACAGACGATAAACAAAGAAAAATACCGAATAAAGTGTTTTAAAATTTAAACTCTACAATGTCTCTCAATAATCCTTATAATTATATTTAACTTGTAAGTGTCAATTTAATTCTCATACAGTAATGCCCCAAACTAAGACAAAACAACACCACACACACACAGACAAAACACAAACGTGTTATCACTGACGAATGAGTAATTCTTCTCAAAAGTATTTCAATCTCAACAATTATTATATCAAGTTTCATTCCAATCAATTTTATGTAAACTGAGTTATGTATGATTTGCACAATTTAACACATAGCAAAAACTCAATTGTTTTTTTTTTTTTTTTAATATTTATGGCTATGACACTTCGTATATCCAATGTGTGAAGTAAGCAGACTTAGCAGAACTAACAGTCTTAGCAGAGCTCTTGATCTGATATAAGTTGTAGCAGACTTAGCAAACTTTTAAAATCTGATAGCAGATTTATGAATATGCATCTCTTATTGAATAACAAGTAACGTACGTTCATAAATATAGTCAGAATGAATACTTAAATAGCGATGGTCTCTATAATTTTACACCTGTAACGTGCACGTGAATTAATAAGACAGTATGCCAACTATTTAGAATGATAGACACTACTTAATCTCTCCAACGATAAATATGTCGGTTAACGAGAAAAAAAAGAAGATTTGAATACATAAATGCAGCCATATATCAGAATTGACACAAAGGTTTATAGCTAACGTGACTCATTCTCATGTGTGCACATATAGATTAGACGGCATGTCATCAAACAATGGTTACAGGCACTGCCAAGGACTCTAAAAATGACATACGTAGTCATACGAAGATGTCTTTTGTTTCAATAAAGTTACCTTAAACCGACAGAGATGTGCATATTACAGTGGTGTATAGCTTACTTGACACCTATGCCACATGTTTGTTTATGAATGAGATAGCACGTCAACTGGTCAGGGTGATCTCCAATTTACCATAGGTCAGCACACGGGTAGAAACTCTTGTTTCGGAAATGGGTATCTACAAAACGTCAGAAATGAGCATTAAAACAGGGCTGTATAGAACACAAGAGTTTTAACAGCCCAACCCCCTTACTACCAGGAATATAAATTACACGACATGTCACCTAGTAATAGTGATAGAAAGTGCTAAGACCTCCAACATTAAATAAGTCGGTATACAGGGAAAACACTCTTTTTAAAGAAATTTGTATCTACAACCAGGGTGACGGACACTACTATGGTTTCCAAATTGATATTAGTCGTAACAGTCTTTTTATTTTCAGAAATTGTTTGTTTTAAACATTAGAAAATATCATTTAAACAACGTTTAATTTAATTTTACCTTTGTTAGTATGTGTTTGAATACTGGAAGAATTTTCCGTCAATTGACCTGAAATAATGAATTCATATATGTAATTAAATAATGTTATTACATTCTCGTAAGCTATGGCTAGCTATCTTGTTTGAGATTCACATCTATGAACTGTTTTACTACTTGTTTCTAATACAATGTAATATCCGTCTAGTTTTCATTCAAAACAATCTATCGAATTCTATGAAAGTTATTGACCAGTTCTTTTTTTCCATATTTCAAGCGGGCGTTCGCCTTTACTTTTGTATTGAATGGACGCTGTTGAATCAATCTCATTTACTGCCATGATTTTAGCAGTTACAGGAAATAAAGTGTATGTTTAAAACAAAGATATACGGCGTCTGTTATAAATATAAACACTAGATAGATTAAGGTAAAACAGACTTAACCAGTGTAAATGTATTTTTAAATAAACGGATAATGTCCAAAGCAATCAAAATAATTCCTTCAAATAGCTTCACCAGCAATATTCCAGACAACGGACCACATGGCTATTTCAATTAAACTTACATTACCGTGCAATTCCTTGATTCTGGAAACAGAATCAGGTACAGGCTACATTGTATTGAAGAACACAATAATTGACAATTGTGCGAATTTAAATATGTATCATAGTACCATTAAGTGGGAAATTTGCGAACATGAACTAAACAAGCTTCAATTATTTATTCTGCATTAAAAACACGCAAACGCCATGCGAAATTGGTTTCCCTCGAAAAAAATAAACTCAATAACCTTCTCATTCAAAACTCGAATACCTATCATGATAATGCAACTATAGTTGAACTTGAAAACGAACTTAAATAAATATATGACCTTAAAGCGACTGGAGCACGTTAAGATCTAGACTGCAATTTATAGAAGAAGGAGATCGTAATACAAAATATTTTCTAGGTAGTAAATGTATCGTCTACTGAATGTAATAACTAGGGTAACTAACATTTTGTAAATTGTTCAGGACTGCATATTTTCCGAAATTTTCGGAATTACAGTAAGAGCACTTACGTTACTTTTTGCATTCAAAATATTTCAGTGTTGAAATAACGGTAACTGCTCCTTTCTTAATTATTTATTGTTTTAAAAAAGACATATAAATTTGGAGTTTTGTTTTGTTTTTCAAATTGTATTATAATACTTATCAGCAAATTTGAATACGGAAAAACGTTTATTATTTTTATAAAACAGTTTTTTGCTTCTCCTGACACTTTTACAAAATGTCAGTTACACTTCTTTTTACATTCAGAAAAATGACATGTGTTCGCTCATGTTAATTTGGGAAATTTGGTTAAAACATTATTTTTACCAAAAAGGTTGTCTTAATATTTTAACAGTTGATGTATGTCACCTTAATAAACACAAAAATGGAAAAAAAGTAAAAATGTGTGAAAATGTCAGTAACATGACTTATTACATTCAGTAGACGGTATGTAAAACTCGCGACACAACAAAAACCTTCACTGAAAACTGAAAACAAAACAATTAATAGTTAAATGACATTTTAAAATACGAAGTTGAATTCTATAAAAACACTTTATAAATCCTGAGCTGCTGATAGTCAGGAAACATAATTTTATTTAAACAACTCAACCTTCGCAAACACATTATCGGACAATGACGCTTACCTATGCGAAGGAAATAGATCATAAAATGAACTGATTGAGGCTTCAAACTCAATGAAGCCAAATAAAAGCCCAGGTTTAGACGGACTAACTCTCGAATTAAAAACAAAAAATAGAAAAAAAATAATACCACTTCTTTTTAACTGCATATTAGAATGCAATGCGCGCCGCGAATAATCAAGATCACAAAAACAATTCATATTTTCATTACTCTACAAAAAAGGCGATCCAAAAGACCTGGACAACTGGCGCCCTATATCGTTACTGAACACCAATTATAAACTTCTAGCAAAAGTACTAGCAAAACGTCTACAAAAAGAATTACCAAAATAATCAGTTTAGATCAACAAGGTTTTATTTTATATAGATTTATTAGATGCAACATACGTCATATTCAAGATATAATCGACTATGCTGATATGTTTTACATAGATGGCGCAATCATATTTTTAGACTTCAAAAAGCCTTCGACAAGAAGAATGGAATCTTAAGAAAGTTTGGTTCAAACACGATTTCATCTGTTGGACCAATATCTTATACACTAATAGTTTCTCGTCAATTACAAACCGTTGGCTGGATTTCATATTTTTTAAAGTGTCTAGGGGAATCAGAAAAGGGTGTCCACTATCGTCCCTTTTATTCATTATAGTAGCTGAGGTACTTGCGAATAACGTAAATTCAAGTGAGGATGTCCAAGGTATACACATTACACGCGACATATGCAAATAAAACTTACACAATGACACAACTATATTCCTTAGAGATGCTTATAGAATTCCAAAAGTACTAAAAAATAGTCTATACATTTGGAAAAATGTCAGGTTTAAAACTTAACAAAAACAATACAGAGGGCATAGTAATCGGTAAATCTAAAGGCAACGCAATCACAAACGTACATGAAGTTACATTCAAATCGACTGTTAAGGCTCTTGGAACTGTTCTTTGAACAAACTTGTGACGAACGCGAACTCCTCAACTTGGATTTTTTTCTAGTTGTCATACCTTTATAAATGACTTTAACAAACCAAATTTAACTATCTTCGGAATAGTAACGGTAATCACATCTTTATTGATACCAAAGTTAGCATATTTAGTACAAAACATATGCATTACTGAAAAAAGACTAAACGAAATCAACTCAATTCTTTTTCAGTTTTGTGTAACAAACCTGAACAGACAAAGCGCTCAATATTGATTGGCAACAAGCAAGAAGGTGGTATACAAATGCTTTACCTTGAAACTTACTCAAATGTTACAAAAATTAAGTGGATTAAACTTTGATGGCATAAAGATGATGCAAATTGGAAAATTGTTCCAAAATTTTTTTCAAACCAAATGACCTATTAATCTTTTAATTGAATTTAGATTCGTTTAAATCATTACCTTGTGTTCATAAAACAATTCCACATTTTTACACTGATCTTATTAACAACGATATTGAATTAAATAAACAATATTAAACCCAAACATAACAACAGTATGTGTTTATTAAACAACATGGACATTTGTATAAAAAGTATACGTGTAGGGTGCCCATTACTGCAAGTTCATTTATTTTTTAAAGATACATGTACATGTTTATGCTGTTACTGATTAACAGTTTCAGTTTCAGTTTATTGGCAAAATCAGCAAATACATGCCTTTGGCCACATAGTAAACATATATACATAAAGATGGACACAAANGTAATACAGGCAACACTCCACCATCTCATGGTCATTAGTGGTAAGTAATTTTAAATTGCATGATAAATGACAATCTTGACCTTTGTAACATAATGGTTGTTAAACACAGTAACAAACAAGTCCGTTTAATGGTTGTTAAACACAGTAACAAACAAGTCCGTTTAATGGTTGTTAAACACAGTAACAAACAAGTCCGTTTATATGTTCATCGCGATTTATTTCAGTTTAATATTTTCTAATACAACGCTTGCTAATGTTCGTGATATACAATCTAACAGCGCGGCGGCCAATATGGCCAAGAAAGTGTTACTGCTCTACCCGATTGTCAAACTAGGACTGTGGAATTGAGTTCTTTCAACAAAACACAGCATTTTATTCTGAGGTAAATAAACATAAAATTTAGATATGTCTTATTCCATCCTTGATTGGTTGACTGTTTCTCTTCCCCCGATTTACTAAACCCACCCCTTGGAATAACTCTTGTTGATTGGATGGATCGCTCATGCATCTACCACATGTCACAGCAGAAAAGTGCCAGACACAATTATTTACATTTGACCAATGTTTGTGATGACCATGTGTAGATAATAACTTTTGGGACTAAGAGATTTTGCTTCAATAAGCATACCTGACCATATCAACAGATGTTCCCGATAATTGAACTACATTGGGGAAATGAAACCATATTTCCATAATCAATTATTCAAACTTCATTACACATCCTATCTGGACTGGCATCTGTTATGTTAATTTCTCAATACCATTAACATACAGCTACGTTACACCTTTGAGGTATTGAGATGAGTATTACATGCAATCTATACTTTTATGATGGTGAACATTTGTGGTAAGTTAGTTTATAATTGCACGATGAATGACCAATTAACAATCTAGACAAGGTCATACACAAATATATATGACCAAATTAACATTTGACCTTTAAGTGTGACCTTTACCTCTGAGGCAGGGTGATGAGTGTCACACCAAACCTGTTGTCTCATAATCAAACTTATGATGGTGAACATGTGTGGTAAATTATTTTCGAATTGCACAATGAATGACAAAGTTACAGCCCAGACAAGCTTGTACACACATGCATATACAATGGACATGACAAGTTCGACTACTATAGCAAGCTTTCCACAAGCTGTCTGTCAGATGATCATAAAACTAAAAAAATTGTGTATCTTCATTAATTTGTAGATACTTTTTTTTACTGATGAAATAAAAGACTTAAGTAAGTTATCTTTAAGATAAGTCAAGATATTGGGCTCTGAAAAAGTAATAGCTACACACGCTGTGGTTACCTTTGATGATATCAGTGTAAGATCAGGCATGGTCATTGTGTTCACCAGGTTGCCGTTGACGATCAGTCGGATCTCTATCGTATCTGCGGTGAAGGCCATCACGTATGGAAAGGCACACACTGAAAAGAAACACATAACTGGAATGCACTGAAAGCTCACACCGTGTTCACCAATATATGATTGCATAGTCTTCAGTATATAACATATATATTTAAGTCAAGTACAGTCCGTGAAGAAATCTGCGCTCTCAAACGGAGGTAATCAACAACATAAATGAGGTAATCTGTAAATGATTACCTCCCTTTATTCAGTTGATTAAATCACTTTATGCAGTTGATTACCACCCTTTATGCAGTTGATTACCTCCCTTTATGTAGCTGATTACCTTCCTTAGAGAGTAAAGATTGCTTTATGGACAGTACTTGACTTAAATGGAAACGTTATACAATGAAGACTATGCAATTATGTATTGGTGAACACAGTAAAGGGGATGTGTATTTTCCTCCATTTTCGTGTATCCAAAGTTACATTCGACTAATACGCAATAAAAATGTATTTTTATAGGAATATATATATATATTGTATATATATATAGTTTACAGACCACCAAAATAGTGTTAAAAACAATAGTGCAAGACATGTAGTGCTTCAACATATCTACACAATGTAGTAATAGTGTAAACCAATATATTTTAGCTCAATTATATCAAAAGCCAAGAAAAAGTTCTTGGGGTCATTAGACAGAACTTTGGGACACTCCTAGAATGGGGATTGAATATCTTTATTATTCTTTGTTTTGATGTGTAAACCAAGGTTTAAATCCATATTAAATTCTTCTTACTGAACACAGCCGGTTTATCCATTTGCAGCTTTCTCAAGGTGGGATTTTTATGTCCCCCAGTCTATACTGGGGGACATATTGTTTTAGCACTGTTGTTTGTCTGTTGGTTTGATTGCACAAACTTTAACATTGGCCATAACTTTTGCAATATTGAAGATAGCAACTTGATATTTGGCATGCATGTGTATCTCATGGAGCTGCACATTTTGAGTGGTGAAAGGTCAAGGTCTTCCTTCAAGGTCAAAAGTTCAAACATATGGGTCAAAATTGCTCAAAAGGGGACATAGTGTTTCACAAACACATCTTGCTTTTGTCCTGTCTTACAGTATTGAGTAACCTCCCCCAGTTATGGAGGGTAAAATTCAATACTGTATAGGATAAGGGACTTTTTAATCTGCTCGAATTTTCAAGTTATCAATTTTTGCGTTAAACATGCAAATTTCCTTTCAATATATAAAGTATTTTGCTGGGAAAATAAAATTTGCTCAAGCTATTAATTGTTTTCCGAGTTANTATTTTGCCAATGCCAATTTCAATTTTATCGATTTTGTCTAATTTAAGAAGCCTATTTTCCATTAAGCTAAGTTTGTTCATAACTGTGACTAATGTTATTTGTGAGTGTTCGCCAATTACCCCCGTATCTGTCGACGCCACTGGATTTCCGGTTGTATATGGAGGTGAAGGCGAGAAACCGTAACGGGGTAGAACAGTCGGTTGCTGCGACAGGTACTGCAAGTGGGTGGATAATATTGCCCAAACATATGAAGAGGTTGCGAACATGGCGTACGCGGAGCCGTCGGTGTTGATAGGATCGACGCCGACGCCGTCGCCGTTGATGAAGTACTCGGGGACTTTTTGTTACCGGTTGGGCGCTTATCAGGCTGGTCTGAGGTCGAACCGGGAGATGCTTCATCTTTAGTGCGCTTCTCACCTTTCTTTTTACTTGTATTTTTGTTTGCATGCTTGTTACTATCCGACATGATTCGATGTTGGTAAAAAACAACTTTTAAATAGTTTTACCTTGCGTACACTGATAAGATGCCCAGTAAAAGTCCACAATATCACCGTAATTATTGTATTGGTATTAACTTAAAAATTCATTTTGTTTGTTGGATAATAAATAGTAAAATTAAAGCTTAGGACAAATCGTCTTTTGGGTTTATTCCTGTTTTAAACTAGTTCGTTTTTATCTTAATTATTGCACCTACCATTTTATTTATGTTTTATTGTTTTATAAGACGTATGTACAACAGTGAATTTAACAGTCTAGTTTCCAATAAAAATATACAAATTACATACTTGTTTTTTTTTCTGTCCGTAACTGTAATTTGATTAGAACTAAAAGCTCCGTGAAAAATATTTGTAAAATTTGTTTAAATCTAAAATGAAACATAATAAGTATACACATTACGTACTATAAGTGTACATTAAGTATTTCAGGACATGAACAGTCATTTTGTATCGCGTGTGACGCGTGTGACCACATATTATTGTCCAATCTATATCTGGAAAGCATTTGTTGTATCATATTTGTCAGATGATATTAAATGCAGCTATGTTAAGCATGCAGATCAAAGTTTATATATGTGATTAATAGTTTGGTCAAACTGATAATTTGTTTTATAAAGCATGCTCTAATTAAAAAATTTAAAAGAAAATGTATGTGCACAGTTTAACTTTTAACACCTCGGTTTAATTGAAAAACAATCACATTTTTAGTAAATAACTTATAACGAAACTGATTTAATAAGTTCAAATATAAATTCATGCAAATGTTATTGCTTATTTCTTTGATTATGCAGGTTATCGTAAGCATATCGTATATCCTATCAACAACCAGAGACATAACGCTAAAAACACCAATAAACTAATGAACTAATTGTATAGTTCGCACAGAATCATCTGCATTACAATTTACGAACTGTGTACACACTTCACTTATCCATTGTGCCCTTGATCTACAAGCAAGCAACATGTTTTTGAAAGCACCACTTCATCGCGATGAGATCAGTATCGATTTTACATTGTTTAAAATAATTAGGTTGTGAGGCGGACACGAATAACTTTTGTCTCCATATCCATGTAATGAATATTCATAAAAGGTCAAGTACCTACTGTGACCCTGGTCGTTGAGGTAGTGACAAGGTTTTTGAATGTGACATGTCTGTTTGATCTGAAGAACAATAAGTTAAAATTCCCATCATGACAAATATGGACCGAACACGGACATCTTCTATCATTTAAATATGTAAGGCCTATACACACATTTCAAAACGCCACCATTTGTATTGGTATAATATTTAGTTTTGCTAATTTATTTTGAACGGCATGAATAATAAGGTTATGGGACGGCCAAGAACATCTTACACTATCATAAACAATTCAATTGACTGATGTGAGGTTTACATTAAAATTGCCTTTGACAAGAAACATGGTCTTCTTTACTGATAATGGTTCTGGGCTTTCTTTTTTCCTTTATTTTTGCATTTGATGATAATTTGCTTCCTTTTGTTACGAAATGTCATCATGCTAAATAATTGATGCAGACGAAGAAATGAGCAAACATATCGTATCAGAGTGATTTATTTGAATTAAATTAAACTAAAAACAATAATATCATACCATAGAGTATAGTTACAGAGTTGTGTAGCCAAATAAAAATTCAGCGAAACCGAATGATATAAATTACGTATTTGCATTGAAATCTGGATCATTGCCATCATTGGCCATTTAAAGGCGCTGATCCTGATTTGAATATGTGTATGTTTAAAGTGCTCTGTTATTAAAGTAGTTGAACAATAATTGTCCTCCTGATAGAGTTTCTGGATATTCAATAGTTTGTTATTTTAGAAAACCCTTTCTAGAATATGTTGCTTTAACTAACCAACGGCTCTAGAATATATATTCAAAATCTCGTTAGCTTTTGAAGGGCTGTCGATCTTGTATTATGGTACTCGGAAAAACGATGGTTACACGTTATCGCGCTGGTTTTACGATTTGCATTTGGAAATATATTTAGCGTTTATAATAAAACATTTACAATTTTATAAAATGCTTTTTTGAATAAAGTTAAATGTTTGGTATACTATCTTAGATAAATTGTATTCACGAACACTTTAACAATTACATTTCAGTTACATGTATTTCTATGGCAATGTTAAGGTCAATCACTCTATTGCACAATGTAATAATTATTTCACATGTTTCTTCCGAATCAGACATCATCACTATACAGTGGAAGCTTCAACATGAATCAAACAAGGCAAGTTTCCACATTCTCAATAACAAACCATACATGCAACATCAAAGCAACATAACTAGTTACACAATTGGTGTATACAGCCTTGTCAATTAATCAAAATATAGCAATCGCAAATTTTACAGAACTGATAGTTTATTTCAGGGAAATCATTTAAAAAGAAACTATTTATTCTGTAGTATTGGAGCGAGTCGCCTAAAAAGAGAAATGAATGTAGTTATTGGTACTGATATCGAGTTCTAAGCGATCAATATTGTACACGTGAGAATAATTATTCCCTGAAATATACATAGCTTTAATTTCTAGAATGAATTTATAATCATAAATGTGCGTATGATTATTAAAAAAGGATGACATTTTTATATAGGTTCTAGTGTTTTTGTCACATACATGACTAAAAGTACCCCAGCTCGCTTTGTCACAATGAAAGTTCAATGGCATATAACTCAGGAATAATGGAATCATTGCGGATTAAAAATAGTATCTTGCGCATCTACTCTTCATTGGTATTACATATTTCAAGCTCCAATTCAATTGCTTGGAAAAAAATATTTTTGCTTCTGCCATAAAATAGCTAAGTTCAAAGGCATATAATTCGGGAACGTACGGGTCACGGAGCATCAAATAAGTGTGTCGTATATTTACATTTCATGGTACTTACATATATTTCAATTCAATCGCTTAAGCAATGTAGCACAAGTTTGCTTCACAAACAATATTTGCCGACAAACCGATTTCAAACCGACCACCTAACCGACCCATCGAAAAAAAGACTCCGATATACTCCCCCCCCAAACATCTTTTGCGAGGTTGTACAAATTAATCTAGAGAAACAGAATCTGGAAGGACACGCTTGTCTTTCATTACCCGCAAGCGACCAATGGCTTATAATAAACTGAAGAAATTGGTGATAAGATTTTAATGTTGGTTCAGCTGTTTCGATTAATTTTAACTCATTTTCAAGTTGATCATACGTACGCTTTCCGTTGTAAACATGCAGTTCAGGGGACACAATTTTAGTTATTTTTGTATTTTGTTAAGATTTTAATTAAGCATGAAATGTCTCCCTTATACACCAAAATTGAACAAAAATTAATAGATGTTTAGTCAGGACTTAACCATGCGTTTAAAATATTCCATAGCAGATGACCTTCATATATGTCAGAGTGTTTTGTTAATCAACATATATAATATTTACAGTTGAGCATTTATAAAAGTTAGCTAAAATGGTGCGACATAATTCAATCTCAACACTTCTTATATCAAGTTGCATTCCAGTCTATTTGATGCTAACTGACAATAAAATACATAGCAAAAATCAAAAGCTCAATTGATATCAAAGACGTGTTTATGGCTATGACGCTTCGTACATCCACCGTGTGAATTTAGCAGATTTGATTGATTGATTTTTTTTCAGGTTTTAAAATACATAATATACAAGTTATCATTCAAAATTACATAACAATTTTAACTTAA
>VMBQ01001142.1:188274-199487 GCA_007657795.1 Dreissena rostriformis | reverse complement strand
TTATATCTCAAGGGACAGAAGTTATGAGCATTTTTCGAAAAACCTAAACGCAAAGTGTGACGGAATTTCAGACAGACGGACAGTGCGATCACTATATGCCCACCTTTGGTGGCATAAAAATGCTAACCACACCAGGGCTCGAACCCCTGACCCATGGAGTAAAAGCCAAGTGCCTAAACCACTTATCCATCCGTCATCATGTGTGTGTGTGTGTAATTCAAAGTTTATGTTTGGGTCGTCGTTGAGTCTTTACGACTGCATTATGTGCGGACCCTACCATCCGTCTTCACATGGGTTGCCATTTATTTTATACTTTTTATAACCATCCATGGTTGTTATAAAATATAACGCTAAAACAAGAAATTGAAATTTTTAAATCGTTTCTCGTCCGAGACGCTTTATAATTTTATCAATTTCTAACGATGATTTTTCGTAAACGAAAGTGTATTTTCAGTATAAGTCTGCGGCATTATGGTTATTTCGCACACCGATGTACATTGTTAAACTATTTCTTGAATCTGTGACAAAAAAGTTGAAAAATTGTTATTTTGATGAACTGTGAACAAGTCCCGTAAAGTGTTCTGTCCAGAATCATCCCAGTCAGTGACATAACTATGACAGTCAGTTACGGGCATTGTCAGTAAAAGACATTATCTTTCATTCTAACACGACACATGCCAAATTTCATAGAAACAAAGAAGAGAATCGTCCATGGGTTATTCTGCAATAATTATGGGCGGAGCTTATACACCTAATGCGCTGTAACTAAACAAAACATGCCGATACATTTTCCACCAGCGTAATAATTGTAACATATACAGTGTTGTAAATAATAACTTATAGTTGTAGCTGTAACACCTCTGTGTTAATTAAAAGTGTACAATGTTAACATGTAAGTTTACACAAGTTGTTGTTGTTCTTATTTAGCAAATGGGAGAAATGATACGTTTTTTTTCCATCCAGTTTGGCTGTTATTGAGGGCGGAGATCTGATCGACAGAACAGCCAAAAGTCATTTTTATGAGCAGAACTTCACATAAAATAGTACACAAGAAAAAAAAAAGATACATTGTATAAATCTTTAGTAAAAACCGTGTTAGAATCGAAATAATTTGTTTACGTTATAGTTTGTTGTCTAATAACCCACGGCCGGAAGTTAAGATATGTGGTTTCAAATCACTCGTGCTTCGCACTCGTGATTTAATCCCTACGCATCTAAACTTCCGGCCATGGTTTATTCGACAACAAACTATAACGTACACGAATTATTTCTTAATCATCCAAGTCAGTGATAGAATGGTTTGGCATTATCATAGTAAGTTAAGAGCAAGAGTACAGCAGTATTCTACTCAGTAAAAGACATGATCATTCAAGCCACTTCAATGGTTTAAGGCATATATCTCAGTCAGCTTAAGACAAGATCCAGCAGTAAATCAGATTATGTTTGTATTAACAAATCCAAAGTTATAAACATACAGTCAAGATTAACCCATGTCAAAGTAAACAAGTCCATAATGTTACACCTGACACATGCAATTAGACATAGAAATCAGTGTACTGCAGAAAATGCAATCAATCTTTTTATCAGCAGTTAATTACCACTGCTAATGGCCCTTTGTGTTCTGTCCATTGTCCAGTTTGTTGCCACCAGTGGGCTCTTGAGAATATTAGCCTGGTAGATAAGGGGCTATTAGGGAACCCTGGGGGCCTCACATGATGCTATTACAGTCCCACGGTCTGGAGAGGTGAAGCCTTTCAACATGCCATCCTATGTCCCATGGGACAGGCTCAATTCCCTTCTCGAAATAAAATACGCTTTTTAACAAAATACACTTTAATAAGTGCATTTATTCTGCGCTTTCTCCAAAAAAGTGTATTTTTTCTGCGTCTTTCGTTTTAAAAGTACACTTAAGTGCATTAAAGTGTATTTTTCGAAATTGGAGCGCGTTTTTTCATAATCTTTTGAATTGCCAAGTGTATTTTTTCTGTACTTTTTCATGATTGAGTGCGTCTTTTCAATGGAAGTGTATTTTTAACTATATCTTTTCCAAGACAGTGCGTCTTTTCAATTTAAGTGTATTTAAGTGTATTAATAAGTGTATCTTTTCTGGGTCTGAACATATTTTATACTTGAGAAACAAATGTACTTATCTTTTAAAAGAAATATTTTGTTTATCTTAAAATTTAATCAAGAAAACAAGTATTTTTTTCTATCTTAAGGGCATAAAATCAAAATTTTCAGCACACTTACANACTAGAGCGTATTTTTTTTCAAAAAATACACTTGAGCGTATTTTTTTTCCCCAAAAATACGCTAGAGCGTATTTTTTCTTCAGAAAATACACTAGAGCGTATTTTTTTTTCAAAAAATACACTTGAGCGTATTTTTTTCACAAAAATACGCTAGAGCGTATTAAAGTGTATTTTTTCATGTTTTCCTAAGTAAATTAAAACGCTTAAAATACGCTTAAAGTGTACTTTTTGGGGAACAAAAAAAACGGTAAGCGAATTAATACACTTAAATGTACTTAAGCGTATTAATTCACTTAAAAACACTTAAATACACTTTAAAATACACACAAAAGTGCATTTATACACTCAAAAAGTGTATTATTTGAACAGAAAAAACAGTTAAATGCGCTTTAATGCGCTTTAAAGCGCATGTTATTGGCACCGTATTTTTTTTAGCAAAAAATACGGTGCCAATAACATGCGCTTTAATGCGCATTAAAAGCGCATTTAATGCGCATTAAATGCGCATTTAGTGCACTTTTTCGAGAAGGGTTATGGCATTTTGCTGCAATAATGCAGTACACTACCAAGCAAATGCTAGGAAAAATGTATACACATATATATATATAGATATATAGTCATCCTGATTTGAAACTAATGCCCACTGATGTATTTGGCATGTGGTGGGTTAAATGTTAACTTATATTTATAACTGTAATTGGGTTAAGCCTTTCATATTCAATAGTATTACACGAATGCCAAAATGTAACATTGAAACTCCAACTTGTTCCATTTTAAAGCACAAATAACAGATGTCTAGGTAGCTGCATATGGGAACAGTTTACACGAATGCATATCTAGTGAGGAAGAAAATAATGGGATCAAATATAACAGTAAATTGTAACTTAAAGCCGGCCGAGTTGATGTTGGTATATTTTCCCATTTTTGTTATGTGTTGCACAAAAGTGATTATGAGTCAAAATGTGATGGTATTTATGTCAGATGTGCCAAAAATTTGGTCAAAATCGGTCCTGAAATGCCTAAATTCAGTACAAAGATAGGGCTTTTCAATTTCTGTCCATGGACAGAAATGATCTAAATTTAAACACTCGTGGGTCAAATGTAAAACCACGTGACCATTGCATAATTGTTTAAAACGCCATTTTCCATGGAGAAACCGTGTTATTTAGTAGCTCTTTTTTGTTTTGAAAAGCGCAGAAGTGGAAATCACGTGAAATTGGCGCTCACGTGACCCAAAGCGTGCATACATCACGGGTTTATAATAGTCTTGAGGATTCCGTTATGTACATGATAAGGGTTCTTATTTTTATGCTTTTGGCATTTTTTGGCACATTTTTTGCGAAAATCAGTAGGGAAGAATTAAGCTTTAGAATGTATCTGACGAATACTGATCAATTCTGGTCAGTTGAGAAAACCAAATTGTTGTGAGAAATATCAACTCGGCTGGCTTTAAACTGCTCCCGCTCCTGAACTATATAAAACTTATGATAAAACTTATTTGTTCATGCAGGTTTATCAGTTTGTAGTCTATTCTTTATCTAAATCATAGTAACAATATTTCAAGGATGTATCCTAGCTCCTTTCTAATGCCGTGTATATAACAGTTGGTCATCACAACAAACAAATAAATGATAGCATTTCAGAAATATTTAAATAATATGATTTATTTCAAACGAATATGTTCAGTTATAAACACACTGAAACTCTATGTATTCAAACCATCTAACTTACCTGTATAGATTAAATCACACATATCATGCCACTTATTAGATTTTTTAAAATTAATATATAAGAAGTATATATCCCCACATCTATATCAAAACAAAATTATTCATTTGTCAGTGTGAGTGTACCTTTTCTTTCTCAAACTCTGGTACTCCATACAACACATGTAAAGGGTACGGTGTAAAACCGTTGTAACTGATACAGACATGTCTAGCAGATACACCAGTACCGCGCCCATTTCTCAGTGTATGAAAAGGGAGCATTGAACTGAACAGATCATCAGTTCTGACAGTTCATCATGGCAGATGAGTCAACTGGTGTAAACAGACCTCACTGCATCATACCTATTGGTCAATCATTTAAACATCACACAACACACCTGTGGTAGCAGACACAACACACCTGTGGTAGCAGACACTTGTATTGGCTGAAAACATCATAACTGTGGCTGTAAACCATTTGTTTGTTAAATAATGTCATACAGAAAGATACATGTATTGCTACATGTATGAGGCTATTTAAATGTTTTAACCCTTTGCATGCTGGGAAATTTGTCGTCTGCTAAAATGTTGTCTGCTAAATTTCTAAAATTAGCATTTTCTTCGATTTTTTTTTCAAAAAATACTATCAGAATAGCAAACGTTTTGTGGCGTCTCATCTGGATCCAAACTGTTTGCAAAGGCCTTCAAAATCCGGTTCCAGCGCTCAAAGGGTTAAAAGTTAAAACCAATTTATTTCAGCTCAATTGTATCTATTAAAGACTGAGGTTTATTCATGTATTGAGACTTTTTAACTGGGTTTCGTTATTCTTAAATATGAGCTTTGGTAACCATATTTATTCACTAATGGTACATTGCTGGTTTTGTTTCGGAAAACACAATAAAACATTATTTTGGACATTTTTAATTTAACTATACAAAACTCATACACAACCATATTTTTGAGTTGTCTTGAGAAAACCTTTGTTAGACTTTGAAACCATTGCCCCTGGAAAATTGGACTTGATGCCTTAATAGAACTCAATGATGTTGCACCTGGTAACTGTGGTGTGTGACAGCTTGCATGGGCTGGACAAAGACAATGAACATTTAGTCCTCGTGGATACAATATGCTATTGACAACTCAATAAATTATGCAGGGCTATGTGTAATCATTTTATAATATCCTCATTCATTGAGCCATAAATGTAATTAAACCAGCCACTCCAACATAATTCAACGATGTTATTAAGAATTCTAAAATCAATGTATGAAGTGAACATTTCAATAGTTTTGAATTTTTTATATTATTAATTTATTTCAGTCCCTGAGTCTTAACATTTCAATGTGTACATTTTAACAAAGTTAATCATGTGTTTATTAATTAAGTATTTTTTTTTTAATCTTTCTGTTTTAATAATGGAATTTCATTCTTGATTTGAGTTGGAAAGGATAAATCTTTAAAGTTACCAACATGTCAATCATAGTTTTCTGACCCCTTCATTGTATTAACACTTAAATCACTTAAATCACTAGACTGTTTTACGTCAGTATAGTAAATTATAACTTTACATCAAAGTGCTAGAATTTACTGACTAAACATATTATCTACACCAAATTAATATAAAAAGCAGTTGAAGATACATTTAGTAGCACAATGAATACTCAGCCCATCTGTTTAACCTACCATGGAGAACTGGTCCTTGTTTGGATGCACGGCCAACACCATTCCTTGATACATGTTGCCCTTTTTTATGTCACCAACTGTTTAATATTCCACAAATTAATTCCTTTCAATTCAATTTCCTTTCAATGTTTATTTCCAATTTCATTTAACATTTGTCCTGACTCATCAACATTTTTCTTCAACACAGCTAGGGTACAAAGCACCAGTTATTCCGCGCAACTTTGATGAAATTCCATGTCGGGTGTTTCAGTTATCACATGTGAACAAACAACACTTGTTTGGTATCTCAATTAATTTCTAGCAGATTTCAGTCCTGGTAGCTTTCCCAGCAATGATGAGAATGTTCAAAACAAACCCGCCCCTACAAGCAATAGCTCCAGAGTCATCAAATATTGAAGGGGAAAGCACTTGATGCCATGCAGAAGCTTCGGCAGAAAAGTAGAAAATACAACAATTGTTAGAGCATTACTCTGGGAATTCTCCATGGATTGAATCAATAACTGTGGCCATTGTTAGAATCATAGAGGAGTATTGGGAAAACAGCTGGTCTGATCCCACCCACCTCTGCCAATAATATCACAGCAGACTTCCAAGTCAACTGAGCATTACACAGAATATTTACTAGACAATCTGTTCCATAATTATTATTATGCTGACACAGATTAGGCTACTGATCAATACTGCAGAATAAACAGAAATCATTGAGTTAACTTGACAAACATCTTTGGTGTCCAGCTGTGACAATGGTAATGAGCGTTCAGCAAACAATTTCATATTTTCTTATAAACAACTAAAACATTATGTGTTGTTCCCCATTACATTTTACAATGATATCTGCAAGTAAATAATAATTTAAAATGTGCCATTTTTTTCCCAATATTTCATTCAGTTATTTCATTCCGATAATAAGAAGATTTTTTTTTATAGAATATTATTTTAAAAACATATTTTTTTGGTCCATATCTTTTATAATTCAAACATTTCAAAAACACAATTTTCAAAAGTCCATAACGAATTACACGTACACATAGAAAACACTGTAACATGCTGATCCAAATAGGCATGTTTGATAACAGTGTGACCTGTGTGGTGTGTTAATCCACTTATCTGCCATAATCGTAATCGTAATCGTTTTAACAAGCTTCAACACTAAACCCAATTATAAACATCAAGCACTTGGCACCAGTAAATAATTCCTGATTATTCCACATTGACACACCTGCTAGAAACTGCAGGCATGTGGCTGAGGGATTGCAGTCAATCATGGAATGTGTATTAACTCTTTGCATACTGGGTAATTTGTTGTCTGCTAAAATGTCGTCTGCTGAATTTCTAAAATTAGCATTTTCTTCGATTTTTTTTCTAAAACCACTATCAGAATAGCAAACAGTTTGGATCCTGATGAGACGCCACGTTCTGTGGCGTCTCATCTGGATCCAAACTGTTTGCAAAGGCCTTCAAAATCTGGTTCCAGCACTCAAAGGGTTATTGAGAAATGCATTAGATGGACCTCTACTACTCATGCTTGATATTTTACTTCAAAAATCTCTTCATAAGATTAACTTCCTTCTTATTATATTATACATGTATAATAATAAACTGCTATATTATATATCCTGTCTTTTATTTATACTGTGTGCTAGTACAAACTATATAAAGCACAAATATAATGTAGTCCTTTTAGTAAATGTAATAACATTCCTTCATTGTTAGTACAAATTGTATCAAGTGCTAAAATGTTAATTCAATAATATAAATGTATTGTTGAATTAGTATTTTTAGATGTTAATTAATTTTAATAGTAGGGACTTTTCAAAATCTATTTCGGGTTAGTCTTTTGTAGGCAGCCAATGGTCCTTTTAACTTTTCACAAAAAAGAGCTTATACCTGAATGTCATATTCTTCTCAAATATGCATTGTATTAATTGTACAAATATTTTTATCCGGGACTCCCATTGCCCTAGCAGATGCCATGTGAGAATGGATGATTCTTTAATTTAAAGAAAGGAAAAATACATGACAATTACCAATTTTTGAGCAAAGTTTTAATTTTATGTTTCTCAATAGTGGCCCATTCTGTGTCACTGCACATATGTCAATGCACGCATTTTAACCACAAATATGATCAGTTTGACAGGTGAAAACAAAACAAATCTATATCAACAGTATCAAGTTCCTTTAAACACCTACCAATCTTATACTGGCTGTCTGTAAAGGGGGCTACCGTTATGTCTGCTAAGTTTTGATAAAGTGATCATATGATTTCAGTTTTGAGAGAATGAGAAGGACTAAGTTATATAAAAAATACATTACTGCTTGCTTTTCTAATATCAATATGATAGCCTTGTCCAAAGTATTTAACCCTTTGAGCGCTGGAACCTGATTTTGAAGGCCTTTGCAAACAGTTTGAATCCAGATGAGACGCCACAGAACGTGGCGTCTCATCAGGATCCAAACTGTTTGCTATTCTGATAGTATTCTTTGGAAAAAAATCGAAGAAAATGCTAATTTAAGAAATTCAGCAGACAACATTTTAGCAGAAGACAAATTTCCCAGCATGCAAAGGGTTAAAAAATACTGTGCAAAAGATGCCTAGAGCTTGTCCCTGTTCATTTAAGCGATGTTTGTTGTTGTTTTTGTAACAGAAGCAACAACTAATTTATTATTTATTATCACACTAAACAAATGACCAATAATTAATGTAATTCACCAGACATCTTTCGGGCAATATTTTATCAAAGCTGTGTAAATACAGCCATTACATTGACATTACAATATCAGTAACTAGATAAATTATTTATCACTACAACAATATTTCAACTGATTTGATTGACAGAGCACTTGGCCATAAAGAAAATCAGTTCTTTGTTGTTTGTAAGAAACATCCAGCAAGAAAAAGAAACATGACGTATTTTTATCAAAGGAGATGTCATTAATCAAATGGAATAGGTGTGGCTTTAGTAGAATAGTTAACTATCAACTTAACATAACACCAATGTGTTGTATTAAATTGATTTGAATCTCTACAGAAAAGTGGTCTAACACTGGCTCAGCTCTTTAAATTTATTGTTCAGTTTTTTTAGCAATAACTTTGCAGAAAAGGAAAATTAAAAAAAAAACTTATTGATTTTCAGAAAGCTCAATAATTCAGATCAATACCAATAATCCTGCCTCTAACCCTAGACAGAGTTACCAAGGAAACTCATCATAAAGGACAAGGAAACCCATCATAAAGGACGATCAATAGCCAGGTGCCTCTAATAGCTTTCAAAGACAACACAGCCAAGACTTAAGTATAAATTATGGTACATCTATTCACTGTTCACTGCTGCAATATATTGCTCAAAAACATCAATACAAAATGCAGGCACTTTTCAGTTCAATATTTGTTTTAAATATTCCTTAATAGACCCATTAAATAAGATTTCATTTTTTATTATGTCATCTTAAATTGTTGACAGAGATTAAAACCGCTGTATATATTTCCGTGTTTTATAACTGCTCATATTAAAAATAGATGTATGTACTCCTATGGTTTGATAACTATTATAAATCCGAATATGTATGCTCACTACCACTCAATACCCCACGATGTCAACATTTGACACAACACTGCTTGACAAAGCACAATCTGCATTTTGAAGAACATATAACATTCCAAACATTTTAAACTCAGTCAACACAACCATTAATCCACCACTGCCACAGAACAAGAACATTAACAGTCCAACTTTTACCCAATTCTAGAAAGTTCTCTCCATAAAACATTTTCCCAGGGTCTTTCAGCCAGCGACATGTGTTTATAATGAATCCCAGAAATTTACAAATTTCTCTCATAATTATCTTCCAAAAGGCATATCTCAAACAACGCTTAACATGACAAACATTCTCTGGTTCCAAAGTGCTATAAGTGCATGCATGCTGCGGGGCTGGAAACATAGGACATTCTCCAGGCAGGACTGTAACCATGCCAGCACAATGGTTTCCCTTGTGCCTATGACGCACTTTATGGAAGCAGCTGGTTGTTATGGCATATGGTAGAATAAAGCGAACATAAAGTTGAATGATATTACCCGGTACATGCACAAAAAACACTTTCTTTAAGAATACCAAAGCTTTTATATTTGGCGTTTTGGGTTTAACATTTAATACCAGCAATAAGATCAGTGTATGGGGAAACTGCATGAAAGATACTGAAACAAGTAAATTTGTTGAATTGATATCCCCCACCAATTTCAAAATTTTGTGACGGACGGACGGACGGAATGACGGACCGAATGATGGACGGACAGAATGACAGACCGATAGACAAAGCCAATTCTATATCCCTTTGCCTTAGGCGGGGGATAATAATCTTTCAGAGCCCAGAACACATTTTGACAGCCATGTATAGAAGGAAAATAGCCCTACTTGCTCAGATTTTGTGAGATTCCAATAACTGCATGGTGTCAATGACAACTGACTGATTCTCTGGCAAAAACCTGCAGCCCTGGAGTCAAAACTGCAAATTGGTGTTGGAATGTAAAAAATGCATGCTCAGCAAATAGCAAGTTCATGAATTCTCAGCAATAAAACATGATGCATTTGTCTAATAGCACTCCAGCTGTCTGGCGCAGGAGCAATTTGTTGGAGATGTCTCTATTGATTCTTATTTGTAATCAATACTTTTGTTAGAGACTGTCCAATCATTCTGTGGAAGAACAAAGGTATCAACATCAAACAAGGGAAACATTAACTTGGAGGTATGACGAAATTGGCCCCATGAACCAAAAAGGAAACTCTTGATAATTTTAATTGATGGTACTGAAGAAAAAAAACATCACATGTTTTACAGCTGGTAATTATTTCATTGAATGCTATAAGAATCCAGAGTATAGGGTGAATATACCATTATTTCATTGTCTAAGCTGTGCCATTGTTATTACACAATAACCAGCACAATCCAAACTTCAACCACCCATCAATTGGCAACATTACCAATCTTAATTAAAATCAGTGATGTAAGTAATTACATAAATACAGGTATATTATTCAATTCAAACGCATGTTACCACTTCAGAAAACAAATTAAGGTTCTGTCAACTATTTTAGTGTAATATATTGGTGCAATGTGAATGACCTCCTATTACTACCTGAATAAGTGTCGGATACATGTACAATAATCATGGAGTCAGTGTCCAATTAACTGAGCCCTTATGATACATCATAACAAAGTCTAAAATTACACAACTGAGAATGCATTTTATAAATCAGTGTGTTCTTTAATCAAATATATGAAACCTGCTAAACTTAAAACTTGTTGTCCCATTGTCAAATAAAGCCTTCAGTCCATAATAATTTCCATAATATTTTCCTGGTCATACAAAAAAGAGAATTTACAATTGATGGCATAAGATAAAGCAAGCATAGCATGCATGATAGGCCTTTTGTTTGTTTATGCTGCATTGTTTAGTTGTTTATTGTTTATCCCAGGCGTAAGCGTTCTTGAGTTATCATCCGGAAACCATTTTCCTATTTCCAGTCACTGTGACCTTGACCTTTGACCTAGTGACCTCAAAATCAATAGGGGTC